>APFE030805016.1:0-31405 GCA_000404065.3 Pinus taeda
GACGAATTCAGCCACACGTGGGAAGGACGAAGAGGACAGACTGTACGGATTTTCTGCTGCTAGGGTTTTGCAGAAAGTTTGACCAGCGTTGACTTTGGTCAACCCTTGGTCCGATCAAGCTGAAAATTGGTGGGAAGTTCGATTTTTGAAGGCCGTACTACCTGGCACAAAAATCGAGGTCAAAGAGTTGACCGTTTTGCTGCTGCGTTGACTTTTAGCTTGCTGCTCCTGCGTTGACTTTTTCAGGATAGCGTTGACTTTTGCAAGATTGACTTGGGTTGACTCATCTACTGGTTGGAGGGTTGTTGTGACACGTGTTGGGCTGGCTGACCAAAGGAGACTTTGCTGGTTGAAACATCCTGTTGACCGCCGAAACGAACACACACATTTTTCCTGTTTCTGATTTGTCTTCTGTAAGATCTGCTTATATGTTCTATCTGCATTTTTGCTTAACTACTTGTATGATTGCTGCGAGAAAAGTGAAAGTGCTCTTAGCATAGAACATCTACAAAAATTTACATTTCTGCTGCTGTGAGTGTCCTCGGAGGATGATTCCCGAGGCCTCGACCTCCTGTATTTTTATTTTGTTTTACAGTTAATAGAATTAGTATTTGCAGAGAAAAAAAAAATATGAATCTGTGTTACAATGGTCCAAAAGACATGGATCAAGCCAGATCTAATCTTAGTCGTTAATTAGGGACTTAATCTCAACCGTTGAATCGTCAACAGGAAAAGTATAAGAGGAGGCTTGAGGGTCAGTTGGAGAGCACACCAGATGATCAGTCATTCTATTCTCTAGAGCGGAGTTTGCTAAGAGAGATAGAATCAGTGATCAGGAGAGCAGCTGAGGGGCATTGAGGACAAAAGAACAGAGAAGGCAGAGATTGTGCTAGGAGAGTAGCGCAACAGCCAAGGAGGGTGATGCAGAGCCAGCAAGGGTTCACGCAGGGCCATGCAGAGGTAGCCAAGTGTTGTGCAGAGCACCATAGGGGCCAACATAGCTGATGCAAAGGCTCCCAGAGCTGATGCAAGGCCTCCTGAGGCTGACATAGGCCGAGAAAGGCTAACGCAGGGCCAGCATGAGACAGAAAGGGGCTAACGCAGTCCAGATTGGGCAAACGCGGGGATTGCAGGAGCAATTTTGTGCTAAGGAGCTGTTGGAAGGGTTTTCCGAGGTTTCAGCTAGGAGATTTCTCTCAAACTGTGAGGTATAGCTACAAAGGAAATTCTTTGTTCGATAGGCCAGTTACAGCACCCAAATTGTACTCTGATATTGCTTAATAAGAAAACCCTCAATAGCTGCACCAGTGTTCTCGCATTGGGTTTTTCCGGGGACATTGGTCCAAAAATAATGGTGTCGTGGTGTGTTTGTTCTTGTTTCTTTTAGTTGCTGATTTGTAATATGTTAAGCATGCACTAGTGTTTATTTTCAGTATTTACTTTGTATATAACTTGTTAAAGAAAAAATAACAAGTAGGTAGGAATAAATCATGAAGGGTTTCTAAATTAAGTAAACTTAAAAACTTCAACAGTAGACAGTGGATATCTTGACCAAGGCATTAACAAGAAGTAGTTTTGTCCATTTCAGAGATAAGTTGGAAGTTGTACAAAATCCCTTCCTTGCAAAGAAGACGTGTTGAAAATAGTAGCAAGAAAGATCTTCTTGACTTGTGTCTTAGTTACGAAAGATCTTGATCAGTCCTCCTTTAGCATGGACAAGTTCAAGGATGAGTTCATGGAGCAATTAGCTCATGCAAAGAAATTAGAGGCTCAGTTTGTTGTTCTCCAAGTGCAAGTTTATATTTGGAAAGGAGTGAGAGTCTCAATGTTTAATTGAGGCAAGGACAAGCAAGAAGATTCAATTTGACTCAATTAACAACTCAATCACAAGTCCGAGTTCTAAAAATTAACTTGCCAGTTATAGCATGAGTCGAAAGGCTTAAAAGAAGGATGAAGGTACATCATCGTATCAAAATGTTGAGCACGAGTTTGTGTGAGAAAGAGTTCTTGTAAGCAAAGCATGTAAGGAGAAGCCTATGCAGTTTGAGAGAGAATTTCCTTGTGATGTGCGCTAGGATTTAGGGAGAAATTCCTAAATAGTAGGGGCTCAAATCTGCGCTACGAAATAGGGGAAAATAGAAGCTAGATTGCGCAAGGAGAGAGGAGTTGGATTAGGGTTTCTTGCAAGGAGTTTCAACTAAGTACTAGTAGAGAGAACAATTGTGTTTCCTATTCAAACAGTTTGCCTTGTAAAGAAATTTGAATGCTCAAAGTTTTTCTCAATAAAATATACTGCAAGAAGAGGGTTTTCCTAGTTGGGTTCCCTAGAAAAATATTGTGTTATTGTGTGACTGTGTTCTTTATCTTTGTGTTTCTTTTATTCCGTTGCTTATCTATCGTAGAGAAATCTTGTGTCTTGGTGCAACGAAACTAGTTTCAGATTTGTCATCCTAGCAATTGCAGAATTTCAAGGAAAATCTACATTTTCAGAGTTTTGCATCATAACAAAATGACACATGACATTGGACATTAAGCAACTAATTTGGAGCCATGCGTCCTTTTCATCAATCAATGATTGTCTTTTGGTATAAACAATTGTTAATTTAGTTGGAGATGACTTGATTATTATTAGTGGAGGATCCTTGGGATGAAGTTCAATGGGCCCCTTACACTAGGATTAGGGGTACTGAGACTTTTAGAGTAGGAGCACGAGGGAAATAACTACACATCATGTTGAAATTTCGCAAACAAATGGTACAACAAAGATTGTAACAGTTGAAGAAACAAACAAAAGATCAATAGGAAAGTGGTAGTTATCCTGCATGTTATTTGCATGCCTTTCCACCTTCAAATAACATATGAAAACAATTGTATGCACAATGTCTAAACATGATAAGCAGCCAACAGATTGGAAATTGTCAAAAGGACTTATCTAGTGATGCATCATTAACATCTTTGGAGTTAACTGCCAATCCAAACTACAGAATACCACCCTCAACTGCTTGCATCAAAGCATAAAAGTTGCATAAGGTGCAACCTAGCTATAGCAGGGTGCCTAGCACACTACAGTTTGAATGAATGTGAACTACCTAGAATAGTAGGTTGTTAAGGATTAAAAATATTGCTCAATTCCCATTGTTGTTTTGTTCTATATTTTATAACAACCCTAAGGCTAAAATTTCACAAGGTTAAGATTTGGGAAACCTCTATTAAAAGAAATGAATAACTTTATGGAACTTAATAATACATCATTCATACCCATAGGTGTCCAAAGCCAACTTCCAAGGAATTAAGGAAAGTGTTTTCCTTCATCTATCGTTATGGCCCATGTGGAGATAGAAAGGTGTTCTAGGACAATTTCAAAGTTTAGGCAATGGTCAAAGTTATGTCATCATAGGGAGTGATCTAAATCTGGCAATGAAGGTCGAAGAAGTCTTCTTTGTGTGTGTGTGCGCACAGGGGCAAAGGAATCTCAAACAAGACCCATTGATAGATTATCTATCTTGGAGGTTTAAAGATTCAGGGCTCTATGATGTGAAACCTATTAGTCAAGTTCCAACATGGAAGACCTTTAAAAAAGGAAGGGTTTTGGTAACAGAAAATATTTTGAAGGTTGTGGAAAGACTTAAGTCATGGTTAAGGGTAGGGAGATCTTTAGACCACTTAGTCATATTGCTACAATTAGAAAAGGAAGAGAAGAAACCCCAAGACCCTTCAAATTTAACAATAATTTGTCAAAAGAAGAAGTTCCAAGAATTGCTCAAAATTGGAAGAAATATGAACCTAATACAAAGAAAATTATTTATTAATCTACAAAAAAATTGATGAATGTTTAAAAAATAATAGCTGAGTGGACAAAGAAAAAGGCCTAGAATGTTCAACACAAGCTTATTGAGACCAAAGAACATATCAAGAACTTGTCTGAAACAGATAAGGAATCATTATAGAAAAGAAAAAAGCTAATATAAAAACATGAGGAATAAAAATAAAGCTATTGCAACAGGAGGATGTAAGGTAGACAATGAAGAATAGGGGTACTTATCTAGTAGAGGGCAACAAGAACACTAAATTCTTCCAAAACTATATAAAACATCAAAATACATGCAAGATAAGTAAGAAAGATGGGAGGGAGCTAAGAAAATTCTCAAAGATGGCATAAATAGTAAGGAACTTCAAAAGTTTATTCCAAAAATATCCCAAGACGAACAATAAAGAGAATTAAGAACAACAAATGAGAAAATTGACGTTGAAGTGACCAAAGAAGGACCCAAATCAGTTCTACAATCTTTTAAAATGGCAAATAATCCAAGTCCACATTTCGACAATGGAATTTTATTTGTGTTGTTATGACTTACTCAAAGAAGAGTTGCTAAGAGTGATAAAACAATCTAAAGTTTCTCATGAACTATTGGATGCACTAAATGACACATTTATAGTTCTAATTCTATAGAAACCATAAAACTTTGATGATTATGGCCTCACCATGCAATTCTTTATCCAACATTTCCACAATAATTTCAGCAAATAGGCTTGAAAATATTTTCCCTAGCTTCATCTCAAAAGAGTTGTTTGTTTTTCTTCACAATAGGAAGAGTCATGATGTGGTGAGAATAGCACAAGGAGGACTACATATAATAAAAGTAAAAAAATTCAACTATGATGATGAGATTAAACTTAGCTAAGGCTTATAATAAGATGAGCTAGTTAGATAATGGGATTATTTTGATTCAAATTGGGATGAGATCTTACGTAGTAAATTAGATTATGGGGTTTTATGGGGTTTCTCAACTTCCTTTGTCGACGTGTCAACGTCCAATTTCTTCAATACTAATAGGGGTCAAATGTAGAGATGCCATGTGTGTCTTTTCTTATTCTTGTTAGTTGCAAAAGGTTCGAGCAAATGGTCAATGCATCTAAAAAGGAAGGTGCTATAAAGGGCATTAAAATGAGAAACTATTTTATTTCTATGCATCTAAAAAGGAAGGTGCTATAAAGGGCATTAAAATGAGAAACTATTTTATTTCTCCTATTTACTATTTGTGGGTGATGTAGTCTTGTTTGGCATGGGAACAAATTAGGGAAGTAGAAAAGTACAAAAAGATGCTTGAGTTATACAATAAGGAAAAAAGGATGTAGGCAAATGCTCATAAATCCTGAGTGTCCTTCAATGGCCTAGAGGAAGGTTTAGAGAGGCAGTTTGCTCAAATATTGATGCAAAGTTAAAATATCTAAAGTTTTGCCTTGAACCCACTAACTACAGATTCAATGATTGGAATTGGCTCTATAAAAAGATTGAAGTAAGGATGACTAATTCATGTTATTGGTGGTTATCCAATGGAACTTTAGTCAAATTAGTTTTGGAGGGGATGCCTATTTGTTGGCATTCTTTAGCTTAAATACCAAAAGGAATGTTGGGAAAAAAAATAGAAAACAGTTCTTTAGCTTCTTGAAGAGAAGAAAAAGAGAAACAGAAGGAATTCCATTGCTCAAGAGAAAAAAGTTTGCAAAACCAAGAGGAGGGTAGAAATTGAAAAACCTTTCACAATAAAAAGTCTATTTGACAAGGAATGAAGGCTTTATCGAATATGTGATTAAGAAAAGTATATAGCTATTGGGTCAATGGAGGATTAGGCAAGAATTGCTCCACCCAATAGGATATCGGAAACACAAATGATATAAATAAATAGCATATATGAAACACGAATGATATAAATATGTAGCAAAATAGGAATTAAATTGAAGCAAAATACCTCCCTCCTTCGCCTTCCCCTTCCCCTGGCCCGCTGCCCTAACCGCTGCCCCAACGGCATCTCCTCTTTCACCTTACCCTACCCCCACTGCACCTACTAACGATTGGGTATCCGAAAAGTTACAACGATGTTGGAGAACGAAATATTTGCGAGTGCATCATTCTGAACGTCATAGCGGTGGCTGCCTGTTCACCATTATCATGATTAACCACAAGTTTAAATAATAACATACAATGATTTTCATGTATGCTTGTATAACGCTTCATACCTTGGCACCCGCAAGCTTCGTTAGTAGTTTTCGATCGGCGTTAGTGAAAAGGTACCTCCAGAGATGATACTTATTTTTCCTTGTCATCGCAGTTTCAGTGCTGCTTCACCTTGAAAACGAAAGAATCCGGGTATCCTGAGCTATTTCTCCATGTCACCCCTCCACGCTTACCGGATTTCATCAGGTCGGGCATATCCTACAATTATAGCACATCATACAAGATTTGATGTCAACAACCACAGTTCACAAATTCCCCAAAAATAAATAAATTAACCTAAGCATACCTACTTCACCTGTGCCAGCTGGGCTATTTTGGGCAGCCTTTTTCACATCCATTAAACTCAAATCTATGAAAAAAATGGTAAACAAACAGAAAAGAAAGATAAGATATCAAACCCACAAAAGGATATGCTTAAAATGCAGAAGAACAACAGAAATTATTTTTAAAAATGCAGAACATTATTTCCAGGTTTAGTATGTCTTTTTGTGCTTTTCCAGGATTTTCGCGCCAGTAGACTACCCATGGTTCACGGTAGACAAGGAAAACCCTGGCCCTGATAATCACCATCTCTCCGATTCCCGTCGTCGAAATTGAGTTCGTAACTTGGAGGATCATACTGGAGTCGTGAGGGTCTCGAATTGTAAATGGTTTTGGCGTCTCCTTTGAACTTGCGAACTAGGTGTTTCAGTTTGGGTCCGTTAAAGCCCCTGTTCCACCAATTCTGAGAATCCCCATCTATAAATTTAAACAATAATTATATACAGTGATTTTCATGCAAGGCCTGTATACCGTTTCATATCTTAACACCTGTAAGCTTTATTACTGGGTAAAAGGTGCCTCCATCTCGCTCCTCCACTCTTGCCGTCTGAGGTTGTTTAAGCCCCTGTTCCACCAATTCCGAGAATCCCCGTTCACAAGTTTAAATAACAATAATTATATACAGTGATTTTCATGCAGAGCTTGTATACCATTTCATACCTTAACACCTGTAAGCTTCATTAGTAGTTTCGCCACTGGCGTTAGGTAAGAGGTGCATCCAGAGACAATTCGCTTTCCTTGCCATCGCAGTTGCTATTTCTCCGTCTCGCTCCTCTACTCTGGCCGGATTTCATTAGGTCGGCCAGATCCTAAAACATCAGACAAGATTTGATGTCAGCGACCACAATTCGCAAATACAGAAAAAGGAAATGAATGTACCTTTGCATACTTACCTTCACCTGTGCCGGCTGGACTATTCTGGGCAGCCTTAGTTTTCACATCCATTAAATTCAAAGGAATAAAACCATGGAAAAAATAGGTAACAAACAGAAAAGAAAAACAATATATCAAACCCACAAATAGCATGGCCATGCTTGAAATAAAATGCAAAAGAACAGCAAAAATTATTTTAAAAGAGGCAAAACCAAAAAAAGCCAAAATCTATGGCAGCAATAAGAAGTTATAACCAGAGAACGGTGGCAACAGCTAAAAAAATATTTTAAAAACATAAAACCCAACAAAAACCGAAATTACTCTGCCTCTGCTAGACAACAGACAAAATCATACTCTGCCTCTGCTAGCCCACAGGCAAAATAATACTCTGCTAGCCCATAGACAAACAACGAAAGCCTCCGCTCTGCTCTGGCTGCATCACATCGCATCAGGCGAACCCTCTTCCAAAATTCACCAGAGTATGAATGAAGAGCGCGGGTAATCATATCTGGTTTTTTTAAATTTATTGCTTTTTAGAAATCTGGCCGTTATGGTTCTTTTAATCCATACTTTACAATAATAACAACACTAACTCGACCACGTAGCTTAAAACCAATCTGACCTATCATAAATTTTAGGCATGACACGACCCACCATTCATAAAATTAAATTACACCATGCATCCGACAATTGAGAAGGATTTTGAATTATTTTTAACTTACATTAAAATTATTATGAAATATAATAATGTTTTCAATTTGTATAAAAAAAATTTGTTAGTTTGGCAATATTGCATTTTCATCATGTTCAATATATCACTTTAGTAAGAGCTAGCTAGGAATTGAACCTATCACCTTAGTAGGACGTAGCTAGGAATTGAACCTATGACTTCACATCACAAGAACCAATGACTTCACATCAAGAACTAGTGACTTCACATCAAAGAGTGTCTTCACTGTCTATCCATTTTCAACTTGCATTATAATGGTGTAGTGCAAGAGTGTCTTCATTATCTATCCATTTTCAACTTGCATTATAATGGTGTAGTGCAATGAATAGTTTCTTTCACCGAATCTTGCAATACAATTTCAAGTTTTGATTTTTTGTTATTTAAAATACATTTTTGAATGCATAAACTGATTTTTGAAAAAACCATGAGACACTCTATTTCTATAAATTAAACAACCTAAAATCAAGTTTTTAAAATTTTTTGTCAAATTTTGCTTAAAATTAAAATTAACTAAAAGTGGTCTCAAAAAAATGTCATTTCATATATAAGTTAAATTACGTCCATTATATCAAAGAGATTTAGAACAGTCGGTGAAGGAGCGCACAGTTAAGGCGCTCTGTAAGCAAAGGTCACCGGTTCTAGTCTCACCGATACCAAAAATCCAGCATGGTTTCCGCTGGTGCGGCTCAAGCCGAGTGCAGTCCCCGGGTGACTTTGACGGCTTAGATGCCCCTGAGTCGTGGCCTCTCAGCCACAGGGTAAGCGTGATTTTCAAGATTCACCCACTTATCAACCAAAAAAAAATACATCCATTATAGTTATGTGATTAAGTAATGTTTATTATATTAACACATAATTATCAAGTGACTTGAGATCTTTATAGTCCTACCACTCTCTTATATACCAAGGATTTTGTCATCTAAAGACCAGATAGACATAGAAAGAGAAAAGTGGGTTTTTATCATTTTAGACATAGAAAGAGAAAAGTGGGTTTTCATCATTTTATTGTAAGAATTATGATTTATCACTAATGCTAACTAATTTTATACTAAGCGACTCACCTTAGTCCTCATAGTGCTAAATATTCTTTTGATGATAAGAAATATTCAAATCCATTCTCAAATTTCAAAACATAAATAAATTAGAACATTATTTGAACTTTATGGTTTCAAGCAACTTAATTTATTTAATGATTTTATATATGATATTTTCTCTATATTGTAGGTGTACGAGTATAGTCACATTTGCTACTGCTTTAAAAAGGAAATAAGATAAGATTATTAGGTTGCTTGGTGGGCGCTTAAGGCACAGTGAAAATGGTTTGTGTCCTTAGATACATTATTAAAAGTTCAATTTTCAAGATGTCAAGCAAGTGATTTCCATAATCTCAAAGGTACGTTTGGAATTTCATTCTTAATCTTTTAACTGAAGAATACTATTTGATGGCTCTGAAATTAAAGGATTGAAGCATAAACTCATCAATAAATTTAGTTACAATTCAAACTATGGTCAATCGGACTATTAGGTCTAATCATACATGTTATGTTCCTTGTTGTTAAATGTCCAAATGTCTTCACTTAAAACACCTTAAATTTTCATCAAGTTTGTTCTAATATGAATCTCTTGGGTTGTTAAAGCACCTTGCTATTGAGAGGTCACGAGTTCAATTCTCCTCCACGCTCTCGGGGTAGGTTCCATGGTTGAGCCAATGGGAAGTGATCCCTTCGAGTGGGCCTGCTTGGAATAATGTTTTTGTGGACATAGTGGTCATCAATCTCTTGAGTCTATGAGCCACATTCAAAAAATATTATGAATCTCCTATGACTTACAATAAAAGTGTAGGGCGAGCTTACATTTGATCATGAATCACAAATGTTAAAGCTCCATTTTATTGGTTGGAGCCTATGATTCTTTGATATTTATAATACATGGGTGATTTTTATAGGCTTATTTTGTTAAATAGAGTCGTAATAAAGTTCACTTTGGGACGAAATGAATTCAGACAATTTTTCCATTGTAATGTATGGTTTATAAAGAGTCTGTAACGCACTCCCTTGTCTAGCTAGAGGTGGTTACTATGCTAACCCAACCCAAAAATGACTATACTTCAAATAGTTGACCTACATTGAAAAGGTGCCAACAATGGCTAACAGTTACATGAATAAAGAGTCCATGATTAGCTTTTACTGAGGGCTAACCAACTTAAATAAGTTGCTTTTTTTGTAATTATTAAAAAGTTGCAATCAACGAGCCTACAATGGATGGATGCATATTTCTAATTTTAGAGTTGGGGGAATTAGAAACAAGTGTGCACCTAAAGGTTTGCGATATGTGATTTTTTCAATGAAGTTAGAAATCTTATTGTTCCTTTGAATATTTATAGTCTAAAGGAAGACTAGGCTATTTTTTGCAAAAGAAGAAGCTATTAGAGATTAGCTTACTCTATAGGTTATGTTATTTACCACTATAGTTGTCATTTTCATATTCTCTCTTTTACTTGTTTGGTTAAGGTTATCACAACTAGGAAATGTTTATTATAGCTTTTTATAAATTCATTGGATAACCCAACATTTTGTATCATCTAGTTTCTCAATTGTATTAGATGTATATAAACAAGTTAGGAGTCAATCGTTATTGCCAAGAATAATCTCCCTAACCATTGAATTGTAAAAATGGCATGCCTAAAGGTAGAATATTCTAAATGGAAAATGAAACAGAGGACTGGGAAAAACAAAAAAACAAAACAAAAACAAAAAAACAAAACAAAAACAAAAAAACAAAAAACAAAACAAAACAAAACAAAAAAAAACAATTTCCAATATGCCAACAAAAAAAGGAAAGGGTCTTACACAACAAATATATATAGTATTGAAGAGTGAGAGCGGTTTAGTAAACAGTAAATCAGGCACCTAAGGTCTATTTCTAAATACAATTGTTAAATGCTAACAAGAATATAAAACAATGACTTTCATTAAACTTTATCCACTCTCTTGTAATAAAAAAGAATGAATCCCTAAATTGGAAATGGAAACATTGAAGCGAACCACAAATTCTCAGGAATCTGATTTGGATTGGTGATTTTTGGCTCCAATGAGATTTTGGTGTGAGTACGCCAATAATTGATTTTGGTAACTCTATATAGTAGTCATATTAATGTGGAAACATTGGAACAAAATCTTCAACAAGGAATATACCATTGTCACTTACTAGGCTTGCATTTAAGAAGACATCGTGACCTACATAGTACAAAGCACACTTATAAGTGATGTTAGTACCAAAGTGCAGGAGAATGTTAACTTAAAGACTTGCACCCCAAAGCCAGCTCTAGTATTGGTAAAGTTTTTGGTGTGTGTAACTTACCACTTTGGCACTTTGTTTTTTTTCATTTTCACTCATTGTTGCCTTCGCATTCTAACTAGTGGGCACTTAAGTACTTCAATAGTGAGGCACATTTGTATTTTGGAACTTAGGCCCTTTTTTCATTTGGAGATTTAGTATTCTTGTATTCCAGGTTTTCGACATTATCAAATGTGCATTTACTTCTAAGATACTTTTATAATATGCTTATGCAGCTTTGGCACTTTCAATATCTTAAAGTTCCTTTGTAATTATAGTACTTTTGTAAGTTGATGTGTTCTCACTTTTATCAATTGTCATCATGGCACTTGTTCGCTGAAAATATTTACTCCTAATTGCACCTTTTGCTTTGTGTGTTTAACCTTCTACATGTTGCAAGTTGATTATGGGAGCCAGGAACGAAGATTCTTATGCATGATTGTAGTCTTTTCTTCCCACAGTTTCCATAAGCTTTAGATTAATACCTTTGAAAATATTTTATTTTGATGGAGTAATATGCCACAATTTTATGTCCGCAAAGATTGCAATCATCCTTAAAACAAATATGATATGACACTTTAGTAACATGTTAGTGGACTTGGTTCAAAAAGAAGAAATATTGCATGCATCTAATGTATAGCTTTGATGTGACAGGCCCCCCATTTTATTAAACTACCTCATAACCTATACATACTATAGTACATACAACATCCTACCCAGTCATATATTGATTTCTAGATTTGCATATGGGATGGATTATTGTCTTTCATATGGTATCCGTTTGCATTGTTTTGGTTTCACATGAGTATTCTAGTACAAATAAGAAAACCACCAGGTATATACACATTGATGCTCTTGCAACCCAATATTTGATATAGTAATATAGATAGCCTTTTCAATGACTATGAGGCATCCTTGTGGCATGTATAGTTAGTGCTAATTCATAGTTTTGATCATTGTTCCTACAATATTGTGAACCTAACGTATATGATTTCATGTGTGTGTGTGTAAGCATATATACACCACTGTGACACTTGGTTTTTTGTTTAGTCACTAAGCTTGACTCCATGCTCATAATCTATAGGAAATAGGAGTTAAGACCATTCTTTTAGCGAGTTGTCTACGGAGGTGGAGGGCCAAAAGTGGCCAGAATCCGGGAAAAAAAATCAAAACAACTTGTAGATGTAATGTTTGAATCATGTTTTCGATGGTGGAAATGGATTCAGCACCATCAAAAACCTCCAGGGCACCTGAAACTATGAATTTTGACAGCTTTTACTTGGATTTACAAAAACCCCTACCAGAATTTTTCAAAATATGGCCAGAATTTCCATAACTTTATGGGCAAAAAAGCATAATCGTTAGACTACGGCTTCTTTTAGCAGTGGAATCACGGTTGGAAAGAGCTTACACAAGAGCATACCTATATCTAATTTAAGAACTACAACATTCCCTTTTGACACATATAAATCTATTAATGCAAGCACATAGTCTTGTTCAATATCCAGTCATCTTTAATACTGAGATTCACTAAACTCAAGAATGCATACACACATAAGGTTAGCGGTTTCAGTTCTTCTGTTTGTAAATTGTATTATTTCAATTGTGTGGTGGTTAATTTGTTGTTGAACACTCCATAGTCTGGTATTTCAGGTTAGAATTCAACAATTCTTCATGGTGGTCCACATACAAGGTTAGTATCAGTTTGTAACCGGTTTTTCAATAAGAATTCCATTACACACGTCATTATATAGGCATTACAAAAGAATAATATCAGTAACCATGTTACTGCTAGATGAAAAACCACATCTCAGGTCATACCTCACACATCAATAGCATCATTTACACTCAATAAAATAAACATGAAATTCATTATACTCATCAAAAGTGAGAGATACTTATCTTAATTGGGATTGGGCGACTAGTTATGGGACTGTGACTCTCCACCCAACCTTAGATTGGGTTGCAATGTGGTCTCTCTTACAGCCAATCGTGATCCAGGTGGATATTGGTGGCCACCCGCCTATTCCACCTAGACCCCCCCAATCAATTTCATCTGTTTCCGTGTTCATTTTAGCATTTACTATTTTCAACAGTTTTTCGAGTCCTAAAGTTCCAGAGCGTTTTTGACCCCCTAAATGGCGTTTTTTTTGGGGTCCACGGCAAACCCATAGCCACAGGCAAGGGCCTACGATGAAGCTTGTAGTACTTAAAGAGACCTTTCCAACAAGGTATCGTATGTGCCAAATAGAAATAATATGATTAAGTTACAACCCATGGTCTCTCTTACAGCCAATCATGATCCAGGTGGATATTGGTGACCATCCACCTATTCCACCTAGACCCCTTAGTCAGTTTCATTTGTTTCCTTGTTTATTTCAGCATTTACTATTTTTAGTAGTTTTACGGGTCCTGAACTTCCGGAGCAGTTTTGACCCCCTAAACGGTGTTTTTTTGGGGTCCACGACAAACCCGAAACTATAAGCAAGGGCCTATGGCAAAACCTGTAGTAATTGGAGAGACCTTTCCAACAAGGTATCATACATGCCAAACAAAGATATTATGACTAAGTTACAACCCCAGGAAGTTGGTTGCCCAACTAACCCCAACGGGACCCACAGACTCTTGGTGTTACATCTCCTAGGGTTAGGGTTTTGGTTGTTTAGGGTTTTCTCTAATAATAATTAGGGCTTTGAGCCTCATTGTAACACAATCTAGAGGCATCTCGTCGTCACATCTCTTCTCAGAGATAAGCTACCATCGCCCTAGCTATCTTATTTTCATTATGTTTGTAAGCATAGTTCAGTGTTTTTCTATTAATGAAATGAAGTGTTTTTCTACTGCATCTATGTGTTTATGATTATATCTGTAAGTTGTTGCAGATCAAATCACCCCCAAGCCAAATTCCAGAGCTTGAGGAGGTTGCTCAAAGGATGAGACCAAAACTATCAATTGAAGTAGAAACTCTGAAGGTCCAACCACCTCCACCCACCAGCGACTAAATACAATGAGCCCAACACAGGGAGTCTAGAATTCTGATACCTCCACCCTCCAACCCCCTTGCAACCTCTTCAATAACCATAGCATAAATGTCCCCTTCCTTGGAATTAAATTTTATAGAAGTGGCCTCTTGCTGTAAATTTTATTTAAAAGTACACCTCCCTTTAATAAGTTAGAATAGGTTAAGAATTTGATCCCTTTCAATTGATAGAGCCAACCTTCCATAAGGGTGTATGGATAGATCATTGGCACCCTTCTTCTGGGCTTTTGGAACTGCACCCACAAGCTTGAATCCCATATGTAGATATTTCAATTAAGGGAACTGCTTAGCAGGGTTCTAGGACAAGTGGCTCTAGACTTCACAGATGACTCGTCTCAATAGAAGCATAGGCTTGTTAATTCGTCCATCTGTTGGAGCAGAGAACCCATTTCACAATAGGAAGTAAGGTCAAATTCTTGATGGTGTCATCCATACCCCCTGTTACAAGCATTAAACTGTATCATGAGGAAAAAGTAACCCAAGCAAAACATATATTTGTATGTTAAAAAACGATCCCCTGAACCCCAAAACGTTGCCATGCTAGTAGATTGATTAAGTCTATTGCTCCACTCCCAATTCTTTGATTCAACCACTGTTGAAAAAGCATAAATGTATGACATATAATACCACCAAACATAATGAGGGCGATGGAGAGCAAACTAGTCATAAAGCGCCTAACCAATAATGAGAAAATTGCATCAACAACTTCAAAAACAAGCATAGTGCCTCCAACACATGATATACAAATCACAGGGTTGACAACATATTTTGTAAAATATGCCCATACAAATCCTTATTCAAGGCTCGAGTAGACAAGCAAAGGGATCACCAACAACATCCTTTTATAAATAGAGGAACAAATGTTGTCTTTAGTAAATCTCCAACAGAAGAATGTGAGCCACTACTAGCTTGAACAATAAGCTCTTCTTTTGTACCACTCTATTTATCTAAAAATAATCCAAAATTTGTGCCCAGAGTCATGCTTCCAAGAAATACAATAAATACCAATGTTGTGCCATAGTATTTTCCTTCCATTCCAGTTTTCAACAAAGCAAGTGAAAGTAAATTACCAATAACCTGGGTACTAGGAAACATTTCCCAAAAATCTCCATTGGAATTTTCAAGAACTCTTCCTTCAGGCAAGTTACATTTAGTTGCATGGCTCCTCATAGCAAAATTCAAGTAGGTTCTCTCCCCTACCCACATAACAAAAGTTGTAAATCCAAGATACAATGATATTAGAATCTTGTGAAAAGGGCAAACCTCTTGAAAAATCTTCAACGTGTTAATTTATAAAGTCGAATATCTTGGATATACAATGGAGCAAACAAAAAGGATTTTTCACATCACCTTTAAGGCTAGGAGAAAACATATTATGAGAGTGGGAATTGATAGCCAAGTGGGATATAATCTTGGCGTCAACAACCACAATGTGCAAGGTGTTAATTTTGCAACTCAAGGAGAAATTTCCTCCATTGGAAAACCTTCCTCATCAAAAAAGAACCCTCTTAGCTCCTAGAAGAATTTAATTTGGTTAAGGAAAAATGTAATTTTTAAGTGAAACCCATAAATACTCAAAAGTACAAGTCGGCTTAGGCTAGCTAATTCGACCCCTAATGCTCATATAAATACACATCATGTCACATTGCTTTGGAGCATCATCGTCATCATCTCATATTCTCTCTCTTCATTTGATTGGTTGTACAGGTCTAAAATAATGAGGTCCGAGATCACACGTGTGAAGGGAAGGGGGACAAGTTTGATTTCTGCATTGACTTTCTGATTGGGACAATTTGACTAGTCGTTGACCAGCTTTGACTCATAAAATTTTGATTTTGGAAGGTCGAATTCTTTGGGCAAAGGATTGAACTTTTATGGGCAGTTTGACTTGGGTTGGCTATATACTTTAATTGAAGTTGACCACAAAAAATTTGAAGTTTGACTACATGATTTCTCTCTCCTTTGACCGAGCATTTGTTGATTTTTTTACTGGGTTTGACTGAGTTTGAAAGGGCGAGTTCCTTGACTATTGACTGAGATGATTTGGAGGCACTTTGATTGTTGAATGTTGATTGGTTAGGGCATCTTTGACTGTTGCTAACTTTGACAAAAAAAATTGCAAGCTTTGACTTTGGATCAGATTTGAATTTTTGGATATTGGTCAGTTGAATTGGATCGTAAAAGTTATTGACCCTTGACTCATTGTTGATGAACTGAAACATTGCATCTCTCTGTTGAACATCTGATGACAATATAATAGAAGAAGAATTTTGAAAGGGTTTTCCCCCTTGTGGGGTTTTTTCCTTGATCTTTGACCAAATCTTATGTCTCTCTTGTTCTTGTTCTTGGTTGTCTTCTATTGCATTTGAATTATTGTTCTATCTGCAATTTCTTACTCTCATTGGAAGATTGAATTTATTGGAATAAGTGATTGTGCCAAGCATAGAACACTGGAAAATTAACATGGGATTAGAGTTAAGGTGAAGATAAGCCCAAGGAGACAAGAAACAAGCAATCATCTTTGGAAGGAGTTAAAGGAGCTTAACTGACTTGGTGAAGATGTCTACCTCATACTTCAAGGATTTAGAGAAGTTGAATGACTCATCTGATTTTGTTACTTGGAAGATCGGGTTAGAAGTGACCTTAGATGAAAATGATGTCTTGTAATATGTGGAAGGAAAAGTACTTGAGACTCTGAAAAATGCTTTTGTTGTTGTCGAGACCAATTATAAGAAAGGTGAGATCAAAGTAGTGAGAATAATTATTGATTCTTTGAAAGATCATTTGCTTACTTACATTGCAAAGTTGAAGAAGTCCAATGATGTCTATGATAAGTTGATTACGATGTATGAGGTCAACAATTTGAATCACATTCTTTCCTCGAAGAATCAACTCAAGGACATCAAAATGAACAAGGGGGAGACTATCTAGTCATATTTCATGAGGATCCCAACTAAAGGATCAATTGTAGATTGTTAGAGAACCTATGTCTGATAGAGAGCAGGTACTCATTGCACTTCAAGACCTTCTTCCTATTTGGGAGACATTCATTACTATTATGAGCAATAATGACATGTTCCCTACATTTGATGAGCTCATTAGCAAATGCACTCAAGAAGAAACTAGGATGATATCTAGAGGAAATATTTAAAAGCATGAAGAAGGAGAGCCCTTTACATTTGTTGCACAAATCAAGGAGAGGAAAGGAAGAGGAAGACCATATAGTTAAAAAAAGCCTACCCCTGAATCAAAGGATTCCAAAAGAAGAGGAATGAAAATTGAATGCTTCAATTGCTACAGGCATGGTCACTATGTTTGAGACTGTCTAGAAAAGAGAGATGCTCCAAGGTCCAACTACAACAACAATCGTGGATTCAACAACAATAGGTTTATTGATAGAAGAAGAGGAGATGATAAAATAAGAAGAGATGATCTTGATGATCACGAAGAAGGTCATCATCCTCAAAAGAGATCGAGGAATTCAATGTATGGAAATAATGCAGCTTCTACTCATTATTTCTACTCTTTCTAGTTCGTCTCCTCTAAATTGATAGTTGGTTAGTAAATAGTGGGGCCTTTGGAAATTTATCTAGGTATTGTGAAGTCCTCTCAAATTTGGTTGAGAGAGAGACTAATCTGAAGGCCATTCTTGGGGACAACTCTACTTATCATGTGAAGGGTTTTGGTTTCGTTACATTTAATTTGGATTATGGGGAAACTGTACTTCTTCGTGATGTTATGTATGTTCCAAGATTCAAGAAGAACCCTGTATATATATCTGCCTTCATAAGAGGAAAGGTGCTCACTTGGCCTATGGAATCTCACATGAGGGATACATTCACCTTGGTATCTATAATTTAAGGACTCTATAAATTAATGGAAGAACATTGCAAGCACTAGTGCATTATAACAATCATCAAAGTGAGCTATGGCGCTGAAGGTTTGCACATCTACACTATCATGCCACTATGATTCCCCTCCTAAAGTAAGGATGGTTTCTGGAATGTCGGAAGTTAAAACTAAGCATGATGGGGTGTGTATGGGATGTGCCAATGGAAAGAAGTAGAGGAGACCATTCCCTTTTAGCAAAAGTAGGACTAGTGATATTCTACAACTCATACATTCTGATTTATGTGGACCCGTGCCAATAAAATCTTTGGGTGGCTATCTATATTACATAATATTTGTGGATAACTTCTCTATAAAGATATGGATATTCTATTTGAAGCATAAGGACGAACCATTTGATATGTTCCAGGATTTCAAGACACTGATAGAGAATCAAATAGGGAAAAGAATCAAGGTCTTCAGGTCTGATAATGGTGGAGAATACACTTCTAATGAGTTCATTTACTTTTGCAAGAAGGTTGGAATCAATAAGGAGACCATTGTACCTTATAATCCCAAGCATAATGGTGTGGATAAAAGAAAGAACGGGATCATCATGGGAGTTGTTGTCGAAAATTGTAACTAGGTTCAGTCTTCATTATGATGTAATTGTAATCATGGCATTAAATATTCTTTGTAAAGAAAGAGAAACGAAAGAAAGAGAAATTATATGTTATTTTGGAGTATGGGTTTCATACTCAAGTTTGATTCAAAATCATGTTCTTCATGCTTTTAGGTCTTCTAGGTCTTTCTAGGATAAAGAATAATTTTGGTCATGTGTCATAGTCCCATTTGGACACATTGTAATGGAGAAAAATATTTATTTTATGACGTAAAATCCATGGATAATCCCAAGACCAAGTCGGCCCAAGAGAAAGGACAAGTTGGCCTAAGGGAGGGTTATTTGACCCTCAAGAAAGGTTATAAAAGGAGGAGATATTGACCTCATTTTGACACACACAACAAGCAACTTTGATCTGTAATAATGAAGGTCAAAGAAGAGTAGTTGGAGGATGAAGAAGAGGAAAATAAGTCAAAATTCGTCAAGGGTTATATTTCTCTCTATCTCACTATGGTTTGTGAAGCTATAAGCTTTGAAAAGAGGATGAAATTCTGAAGCAATTGCAAGGGGCCAAAGTTGCAGGGCCGATATTATGTTGCAAGGGCCAAAATTGTAGTAGTAATGTTGCAACATCGAAGTTTTGGAAGTTTTTCTGAAGCATATCTTGCTGGGCGTTGGATTAGGTCTTGGAGGGTTTGTTGGGTTAGGTATTTGGGTTTTGGAAGTCTCTTGTGTAAGCAGATTCTAAAGAAGAAGAGAAGCATTTTATGGGCTTTCCCCTTTGAGGGATTTTTCCTTAGGTTGGAGCCTATATCTTCAATATTTTGTTTATTTATTATCTTCTTGTTTTGGTAATTGCTTGATGAACAAAATTAAAGAAGTAATAAAGGAACACCTAACATCACAAGCAATTATCAAGCTAAGGAAAATAAGTAATAATATGCAAGTTTCAATATTTTCAAACGTGGAATCAGAGCTAAGGTTCAAGAAGGAGACTAAAGATCATGGTTTTGTTTGCACTATGAAAAGGGTTATGAAGAGGGGGGTCAAGTTTCTTGGAAATATTGCTACCTCCATCAAGAACTACTTATTGGAGGTCATATCCAAGCTAGTGAAAGAAGCAGTAGAAGGAATTAAGTTCTCTTCTTTATATGGCACCTTCAAAGATGAAAATGTATGTGTTATCGACAGTGGTTCTTCCAGACACATGACGGGAGAATGCAGTCAACTTTAGATCTTATCAAATGGAAATCCATCTCACTTAATTGAACTTGGAGACAACAAAGCTATCTAGTGAAGATCATTGGTCTACATCATTGGAGCTCAAGTCAGCTGGAAGAATTCACCTCAACGACGTCTCATTTGGTCTAGGTTTGAAGAAAAATATACTTTCTATTTCTTGTTTAGAGGATAAGGGTGATAGAGTTGTTTTAGTTGATGGAAAGGATTTGTTTTGGGGTAAAGGCTCTACTATTAATGAAGCAAGGGTGATTGGGGTTCACGAGGGCACATTATATAGACTCTATACCCCTTTAGTTCAAGCCCTTGTTGACCGGGCTTTTTACCCTAGTCGCGATTTCGATTACGGTTAACCGCAGACTTCCATAATCACCCTGGCTCCCTCCGCTACCAGTTTCCCTCCTCTTATGCACCTGCTCTCTCAAACTAACGGTTACAATCCCTGTTCCCTGCTACAGGATGGAGGACATGGACCTTGAACCGGTTGACTACTCACCGGATCCTTAACCGGATCAAGCCATCTTTTGTCACCCTAACCCTAAGTCGACCCTCATTTCTTCCATTGCTCTGTCGTGCTCGAACCCGATGCCGGTTGTCTCCCTCCCCGGGCTATCTACATCCACCCTACACATAGCTACCATATGCATCGATTCCCCTGGCCTTGATTACCCCCCCCCGCCTCGCTCTCTCTCGGAACCCTAAATCTCTTGGCAGCCTGCTCACCCTCGTTCCCATCTTTCGACCCCGCTCCTCGGGTAGACCACCTCTTCCCTGTCAATCCCACCTCCTCTTCGGGCCTCGAATATCCTGCGTAACTAACGCCAAGACCCCAAGGTCACATCCCTCCCAACGGCTCCATGACGACACACTCCCCAACCCTTCCATCTGGGTGTTTTGAAACCCCTGTCATCAGGGTAAGGACCATGGCCCAACAATCTCAGCAAGAGAACCTAAGCTCTGTGGATCCATTGTAGGACCACCCAATAGTGTTGAAAACAGGGAAAAGGAAATCTAAGTGTGTCAAGGCCTCCGGGAAGTACTTCACCATCAAATTTGGGGAAGGTCTCACCATGGGAGAGGTAGCAGACACGGAAAGCAAAGTTCTAGTGGGCAGGGTTCGTGGAAGAACCTATTCGAAGGAGCGCCTAGGGCAATGGGTAAAATAAATTTGGGGGAAAATATTCATTCAGTTACCCAAGGTGCAGATCCTACCACGAGGATGGTTCGCGCTCCATTTCACTTTGGAAGAATATACAAATACAATGCTCGCCTGGTATTGGCACATCGAAATGGCCCCGGTCCTACTAAAATGATGGAGCCCTCTCTTTGGTCCAAAAAGATAGCAGATTGGAGCTATACCGCTTTGGGTACAATTGTCTGGATTTCCCCTTTAATACTGGTTTGAAGAGGTATTTGTGTGTATTGGAACACTCTAGGCACATACCTGGACTATGATAAATCTTTTGTTAAGTTAAAGAACCGCACTTTAGCTCGCATCTTGGTGCACCTAGATACTTGGGAAGGTTTGGAGGAGAAAATAACTCTATAGTGGTGGAAATTCACGAGTATTCAAATTCTAGACTACGAGGGTGTGTCGTTTAGATGTCGTCGCTGCCACAAAATCGGGCATCTTTTCAAAGAATGCCCCCTAGTGCGAAAGGCCCCCGAATTGCCATTGGCAACAAATGGTGGGATGGTAAGACTACTACTTCAGACACCCCAGAGAAGACTACTCCAGCAGCAATCCCTTTTCTCGGGAAGGATTCCACAGTTCAGCAGACTCAACAAACTCCGAGCAACGTATCTCACCCACCATCACCGTCATGACTCGATCTAGGGCAACAACAAAAACTGCACGCACCTCGGGTAATCCTCTACTATCTCACCCTATTTTTTCTTCTATTATTGCATCTTCTGCACTCCATCTACACAATGCATCAGTATTAGATCAAACCCCCATCCTCCCTCCCATTCCCTGCCCCTTGATCTCCCATAAGCCTGTATTTTCCACCACCTCACCTTCTTTCCCTCTGGAATACCCCTCTAGTATTCCTCCCCCCCATCGCCCACTTCATCCCCCCCCCACTCATACAATCTGCACCCTTGCTCCCTCTCATCTGAATCCCCCTCACACCTCTCTGGTTTGGGCCTAGCCACCCACTCGCATCCCTTTAAACCATCTCATGGCTGCAAATCCTTCCTCTCGCATGCCATCCTTTGGGTAGGGGCCAAGGTGGCCTCTAGCAAAAAATCTTCCTTTGGATCGGGTTCTTAGAGTAGTGAACACCCAGAACATGTTACCCCCATGAAGTGGTTATCCTTCAACTGTAGGGGCATGGCTAGCTCGCCCAAAAAACTAGCCGTCCGGAGACTTTTCGAATCCGAGCCTGTTGACATCATTTTCCTACAAGAAACCCTAGGGGAGGTGAATCACATTACCCGTATCTTGGGATCTCTGAAACTTGGCTGGACCTTCCTCTCCCTAGATGCAGTCGGGAGATATGGCAGCCTGGCTCTGGGATATAACCCTTGTTCCATCAATCTTAAATCTACCTGGGGAGGGTAGGGTTTCATTGGAATGGATGTTTTCTCTGCTGACCTTGGTATGGACCTTCAAGTCATCAATGTATATGGGCCCTGCCAAGGACGTGAGGTCTACTGGAATCGACTCGTAAACTTCTCCATCACCTCGTCGGAAAACCTCATTATTGGTGGAGATCTAAATTTTTCCATTGGATTCAACCGGTCCTGGGGCTCTTCTGCATAGGTTGACCCATTCTCTGATACCATAGAAACTCTTTTGGAACTGGCCCTGTTATCACTCAGGTTGTTCCCTTTGACTCCTAAGGGAATACAACTGAGGTAACCACAAACCAATCTTTGGATTGCAGGTCCTAGCCTACCAGCAGCCAGAGAGGTCTCTCTCTTTAGGATTTAACTTTGTTTAGGGGATGATTTTAGGCTAGATATGATGCACATGCGTTTTGATTTGGTTTAGTGGGATGGTTGATCTAATCAAGCAGAGCTGGCATGCAAAGTGTAAGAAGTTCAAACCATTGGGCATGGAGTCATGGATGTGAACTGAAGGGTGTGTTTTCTTTGGTAGAAGAAGGGAATGTGGAGCAGGATAACTACACATGGCACAATGATTTATGCTGGAACAAGGGTGAAATGGAGGTCAGGGAATGAGAGGCAATTAAGGATCTCTCATCCAACCAAAGAGGGAAAGTGGATGAAAGTTGAATGGGGCAATGAAGAATTCCCAGACAACATTCATATAATGAAGAAAATAGCTTAAACATGCGCAATTAAAAATGCATATTCATCACTAATTTCAGAGGAAAACATGGAAAAGCTACACGAATTGAGCACATAGGGCATGAAAACCAGTTCTGGTCTATTCTTTCTTCCAGCAACTTAGATTATGATATATATATGGTATAACTATGTATAAACTGATAAACAGAGGGAGGAAAGACTTATTGAACCGTGAGCAAGCATGAGAATTCCATACCAATTTCTTCAGCCATTAAAAGCACAACCAACCAGTTCAGATGCAAGCATTCCAACAATCTTTGATTACAGAAGTTCTTAATCTTTACAGTGCAACTCTCAAAATGAGAGATCAACCAAACAACCCACCAACCATTCTTACATTGTCTAGGGCTGTATTTATAGGCAAAATATCTACAAAAAAGATATGCTAGAAGAGCCTTAAATGGCTTCATCGCTTTCTTATGGTCGATCTGATACTCTTTTCCACTTCAGTGATACTCTTTGATTGAATCTGGGCTTCTTCTTTTCTCTGATATGCTAAAAAATGTTAAGTCGACCCTTTTCTTCCCTTTCAAGGCAAAAATAACTGCTGAAAATTAAGATTCAAAAACTGCCTCAAAATTTGATTCCGGGCCTCCAAAGCATCGATTTCGCACTTGCCCGCTTTCCATTCGGCGGATGACATCAACGATACGGCGGGTGACATCAGCGGTACGGCAGGTGTCATCAGCATGACGTTAGCAGTGGGACTCAGTACGGATGATGACGCCAGTAGGGTGACGTGGCAGGGTGACACAGCAGGGTACAACGTAGTGGCAGATGAGGTGGCGGCATCGTCATGCAGTGATGTAAGCAACAAGGGAGGGCGATAAGCGGTTTGCGTTGGACCTCTTTTGGTACGGGAGCGGCTTGTGTCAGGGGCGGCCTGATGCAATAAGCGGCCGACAGTTGTCCCGGTGTACGATGGTGAAACCGTCGACCACCACGTACTATCTTGCCGCTATGAACGGGCGCCCGATATCAACGAAGGCCGTCAGATCTGTGGGGAGTGATCCGACGGTGGACGGGAAGGCAAAACGCTCAGGGTTTAGTAGAAAAACATTCCCGATAAACATAAATTTTTCACGGCTACGGGCGGGTTAAAACCTTAGGTTTAGAGGTTAATGTGTTTTGGTGCGGGACTATGGTTATTTATTAATCGGACATTAATAAAATCCAAATGCAATGTGCGCGGAGGCTATGGTATGGTTTGGTGTGCAGGGGAGGGATTTAGCATGGTTATTCATTTAACCAGAGGTTAAACAAATCCCAAGGGAAATGAATGTGGAAGGGCTAATACTAAGGCCCCAAATAGACCTAGTATTTCTCGGACTTTTATTTATTTGGCTATAGTTGCCATGGGGTGGGATATTTAATATTTCTGAGTTTTTTATATAGTTTTTTGTAGAATAGGGGGAAGGGAAATGATTTAGGGAGCTAGATAATAGGGTTAGATGTTAGTATGAGGTTTTGGAATGCAAAGGAGGGGATGCATGCTAAGTTTAGAATGGAAACTTAAGCATAAGGAAATAAATGGATGGTGTAAAGATAAATTTTACACAATAAATGTGGCTTCTTTTCATTAAGCCAACTCAGATGTCAACTTGGTTTTTAACCAGGATGGAGAGAAAACTAGACTGGTTGGGCAGATCCCAAGGTCCTCAAGGGGATGTTAGTGAGTGATTTGGGAAATAAGAAGAAGAGGGAGTTAGAGATGCCTTGCCTGATTTGATCAACATGAGAAAGTGCTATAAAATTGTGATCCAAATGAATATAACACTTGAAAATATGAAATGAATCACATAGCTTGATTTCTGCAACCACGAAACTACTTACCTAGCCTACTTTACCTGGCATTTTTTCTTCTTTTGGTTTGGGTGCACTTGAACTAGCAAACCCAACTTTTAAACTTTTTTCTTTTATTTACTGTCCTCCTACCTACATCTATACTTATTCCATCCAGGGGCTTAGATTACGCTGTTGAGCACCCTTGCTTCTCTACCTATCTAAGAATCTTCCAAGTTTAAGCTGTTTGGATGAATAATGATTCTCTATATTCTACAACAGGAAATTGAAACCTAGGGAGACCAAGATTAACCTGTTTGGATCTCCCTTTAATTGGAAATTCTTCAAAATGGAAAAACTTATCAAATTTGGAATGCAACAGAGGCACTTAGACTAGCACACTCTCATGGACACTTCTTTGGCCTCTGCAGCAAATATGGAACATTGCAGCCTACAGAGCATGACATATTTGGCATGTAAACATGTCAATCATGAAAGATGAATACCTGCTATGAGTAGGAGGCTAACAGTGGCTCCACTTGGGGATGGCCTTTCCTTGTGAAAGGCCAAGAACAGTAGGTCAAAATTCCTTGATCTTTAGTTGTTGCTGTACTCTGAAAACATCGCTTTGTTGGCTACTTTATTTATGAACAAGACAACAGACTTTCAAGAGCTTATGGCCTTCACTTCAGACTTCAACTATAGCAAGCTTGTTATCCAAACAGAAAACTGAAATCCTACCTACCTACTCTAACCAGCACTTACTTTACTGTTAGGTGAAATGAAATAACCAGTGCAGCCACTAAAGTATTATAAGCATGAACGAGTTTTGCTGCTTGTGCTTGCTGGCGAGGAAAACTGAGATCTTGCAATCTGATATGGCTTTGTTAATCTTTGTGAAGATCAGAAAACTGTTGACCTTCTTTGCTGAAACAAGAAACTATACAAAAGGGTCCGGTAGCATATATACATTATTGCTTAACTGAATTGAAGAACTGTACAAAAGTTTGGGATCACTATCATGCCTTGGAATAGGGATATCATAAACATTTTTATACTGAGGCACACAACCTGTTAGTGGAGAAGAGCACCTCTTTACTTCATCATACCCCTTGTTAGCACATGAATCATATAAAACCTGAACTGATGTTTGCAATTTGTTACAAGCAGGCTCATCTGGCCCTTGACTGATCTGTGCAAGCTGCTCCTCTTCTTCTTTGAAAAACTCAGATGGTTGAACACAAAGAGGCAGGGGATCCACTTGTATCACTTGGTTACGAACAACCGCTTTCGAATTTTCCTCAATCTGATATTCGATGGCCCTGTGGGGCTGCAAAACTAGAGGTAATGTATTTTGAACAATGTTTTGGGCTTCCTCCAGATGATCAATATCAACACTTGTTGATATTTGCTTATTAACTACATGATAGTTCTCCTTAATAAATTGAAAAGAATCAACACACAAAGGTAAAGTTCCTTCACTGAAGTCAAAATTTTCTGCACTTTCCTCCTTTACTTCATAGCTGAAATAGGCACGTTGATCATTGATTTTGGGTTGCTGATCCTGAACTGTGCTTTCTACCAAAATAGGCTCTGACTCCTCTTCAAGGCGGATTTGGTCATTAGGCTCATCATCATCATCATACTCATCGTACTTTGGCAAGCAGTTGAAAGTAGAGAAATTGTTATTTTCATATAGTATATCCAGAGATTGCTCCATCATGTATGGCTTTACGAATATGTCATATGTTTTGTGGTAGGTTTTTTCATGAATGTCATTACTTTACTCTTGCAAAACAGATGTGTTCTGGTGCTCTGAACATTCCACTTTCATTGTGATCATTTCCTCTGACCTTCGTAACAGACCATGAAGTTTTTCTTCTTGCTCCGCTTTGCGCTTCTCCTCCCTGATTTTCAGATTTGCCTCTACGTCCACTGCCATGTCCTGCATTTGTTTCATAGTGGAGGGGATCCTTTCTCTTAAACGGAATTCTATTTCTGGGTCAAAAGCTCTTGGATAATGCACTAGAGCTAAATCAGGGGGAGGTCTAATATTCAAAAGCAGAGAATGATAAACTTGATTGAATCGGTCATGAAATTGCTGAACAGATTCATTTGGACTTCTTTTTAACTGATTATATTCTTCAATGAGCAAGAAGAAATTAAGTTTGATCATCCATCTATCAAGGAAGAGTTTGGAAAACTGTTGAAGATTAGAAATGCTAGCCTTAGGCAATGTTTTAAACCAAGTCCTAACTTCGCTTTACAAAGAAAGGGAAAACATCCTGATACTAACATCCTCATCCTCCACTTCAAATATATTAAGATAGTCTTCAAAGGCTTGGATATGCTTTTGAGCAGTAATACCATTCTCTCCATCAAATCTTGGCAGATACTCAGGATGATTTTTGGGCAAAGGATTAAGCACGGGAGGCAAAACAAGAGGCTTATATCTGTTAAGAACTTTACGAGGCACGGGAGTATGTACAGGGATTGGTTGAATGGGCTCAACATGAACAAGGATAGAATGATTGGCTTTGACATTTGTTTCCTCCTTGGCTGTATGACGATTCTCAGCAGCTTTTAAAGGTTGCTGTTGTAATGTGCAAGGAGGCCTTTCAACAATATTTTCAAAAAGGCAAGTCATGAAAATCTAATTTAAAATCATTTTTAAAATACAATATACACAACAAAATTTTATGGAAGAGAAAGAACATGACCTATTGGATAGTAATCCATGTCAAAAGCCTGATTTGCTCATATATTTCTCTTAGGTTCATTTCTCCAGTGGAGTCTTTATTATGAGGATTATGTGGAGTCGCCAGGTAGATAAGTAAATTAACTTTGGAGGGCCTGATCTCTATCCACCACACAGATCAAGACTTAATATGCAATGAGAAACAAAATATTTTTTAGATTTTTTGAGATTTTTTTATTTTTTGTGATTTTTCAAAACAAGTTTAGGAATTATTCGAAAGGCAAACTAATAAAAAATGGGGATTTACAGTAATGAATAGATGATGTTCCCCAGTGGAGTCACCATTATGTTATCACTCAGGTTGTTCCCTTTGACTCCCAAGGGAATACGGATGAGGTAACCACAAACCAATATTTGGACTGCAGGTCCTAGCCTACCAGTAGTCAGAGAGGGCTCTCTCTTTAGGATTTAGCTTTGTTTAAAGGATGATTTTGTAGGAATATACAGGGTAAGTTCCTCAGACAGAACACCAAAAGGACACCGCTCACAAATAGATCATAGATCAATACACCAGTATTTTGACGTGGTTAAAACCCTCAGAGAGGGAAACAGTCCACGGCCTGCGCCAACGTGGCTACTACAGGCAATTTATTAATAAAAGAATGAAAATTTACATAAGCTTCTCTTATGCACGGTGAACCTACAAATGACCCTCCATGCGCTTTAAATAGAATTCATGGACCAATCGGGTGTCAAGCCACGGATCAAGTGTCGGTAATACCGACGAGAGAATGAACCGTCGGATCACTACATATCGTGACCGTCGGATTGTAAGTTACAAAATGTACAACGGTAAAGAAACACACTTTACTTAACTCTATACCTAACTCTATACTAGACCAAGTTGAACTTAACTATTTCCTATGTGTCGGAATATCCTAACATCCCCCCTTAAGAACAACTTGGGATAGGATTGAAGGATTTACAAAAATGACACAATAGGAGAAGGAAGGAGGCACTAGA
Organism: Pinus taeda; assembly: GCA_000404065.3. Taxonomy (NCBI): domain Eukaryota; kingdom Viridiplantae; phylum Streptophyta; class Pinopsida; order Pinales; family Pinaceae; genus Pinus; species Pinus taeda. The sequence goes on from APFE030805016.1 coordinate 28,827, forward strand.
GCCTATCCCCCCTTAGTGACAACTTCCTGAACTCCAAGCATATATCGAAGTTTAGTGAACTTCGTCTCTGTGAGAGCCTTTGTGAAGATGTTGCAACCTGATCATCTGTTGAACAATATTGCACTTCAAGAACATGGTCATGAATGAGTTTTCTGATGAAGTGCATGTGTAGTTCAATGTGTTTGCTGCGCTGATGCTGGACTGGATCTTTGCATAGCTAAATGGCACTTTGATTATCACCAAAGTGTAGTCGGATGCTGCTGCTCAAAGCCTAATTCTGATAGGATCTGACGAAGCCACGAGGCTTCCTTACTAGCTTCCACGGCACCACGATACTCTGCTTCTGCTGACGAAAGAGAAATGGCAGCCTGTTTCTTACAAGCCCATGTAATAGGTCCTGAACCAAGAGTGAAGACATAACCGCAGTAGACTTCCGATCATCAGGGTCACCAGCCCAATCAGAATTAGTGAAACCAACTAATAGAGGAGCTGCTTTGGCACTGTAATGAATCCCAAACTGTACTGCACCTCGAACATAACGAAGTATTCTTTTAGCTGCTTTCCAATGACTTTCACGGGGTTTTTGCATTAAACGAGCAACAAGGCCAACAGCAAAGGAAAGGTCAGGACGAGTATGGGTTAAATACAAGAGTTTTCCTACAAGTTGACGGTATAAGGTAGCATCAACTTCAGGAGAAGTACAAGAGACTGAATGTTTGACTCCAGACTGAAAGGGAGAAGGAGCTGGCTTACAATCTTCCATGTGAAAATGACGAAGAATATCACAAGCATACTTGGACTGGGAAAGGGAAATACCCTCCTTGGATTGCAAGACTTGAAGACCGGGAAAATAGTGTAAGTGTCCTAAGTCTGTCATTTCAAATTTCTTTTTAAGGCTGGACTTCACATGGGTTATAAGGTTGGGATCACTACCAGTAAGAATAAGATCATCAACATAAAGAACAAGGATGATAAGAGAGTTGCCCACTTTCTTGGTGTAGACAGTATTGTCAGAATAACACCTAGAAAAGCCAGATTCTAAAAGAAAGCTATCCATTTTGGCATACCAAGCCCGAGGCGCTTGCTTGAGACCATAAAGAGATTTCTTAAGTCGACATAAAAGGCTGGAGTCTGTTTGGATGAAGCCAATGGGTTGTTCCATATAGATTTCTTCATGCAAGTCCCCATGCAAGAAGGCAGATTTAACATCCATCTGATGGACTTCCCATTTTAAAGAGGCAGCAAGGGAAAGAACAAGGCGGATAGAGTTCATTTTGGCAACAGGGGAGAGGGTTTCAGTGTAGTCAATGCCTTCAACCTGTGAAAAGCCCTTAGCAACAAGACGAGCTTTATGTTTATCAACTTTCCCATCTGGTCCATACTTGGTTCTGTAAACCCATTTACTTCTAACAAGTTTGCGTCCCTTTGGTAGAGGAACAATATCCCATGTATCATTTTCCAACAATGAATGATATTCTTCATTCATAGCTGCTTCCCAATGTGGATGGCTTGAAGCTTCTGCAAAAGTGTCAGGATCATGATTTACTCGAGCTTGAGCCAGTAAAGAAGAGGCTCTTTCAAATTGAGAACGTGTACGTCGTTGATCTGTAGGATCACCGGCAAGATCACCTACTGCATCCCAAGTAGCACGGACCCATCTTGGAAGTGGAGGATCCTGAGAAGGTGGGGGAGGATTTTCATCCTCACTTTCATCATCTGAAGAAGAAATGTTTTCAAAAGTAGAAGAGATAGGAAGAGGTGGCACATTTGCCGGACTAGGCTAGCAGGCCGATTTATTTTCATCAAATTTTACATCTCTTCTAATGATAACATTTTTTGGACTTAAATGGAATAAGTCTATAACCTTTTACATCTTCAGAATATCCAACAAAAGTACATTTCTCACTCTTAGGTTCTAAAGCCTTATGCTTTTCATCTGGAATATGGGCCCATGCTTCACTTCCAAAAACACGAAAGTGACTTACATCTGGTTTAATGGAACTCCAAGCTTCTTCTGGAGTGATATTCTTTAGAACCTTAGTAGGAGTGTGATTTATTATATAATTTGCACAATTAATTGCTTCGGCCCAAAAACTAAGACTGAGTCCTTTAGATTGCAGCATACAATTAGCCATTTCCTTTAAGGTGCGATTTTTCCGTTCAGCTACACCATTTTGTTGTGGAGTGTATGGAACAGTGTGTTGCATTTGAATTCCATTTTCGGTGCAAAAGTTGATGAAGGTGTTTTTAACATATTCTCCACCATATCAGTTCTTAGCTTAAGAATTTGATGTCCAGATTGTTTTTCAACAAAGGCTTTGAAGGCCAAAAATGTGTTAAATACTTCGCTCTTGAGTTTTAAGAAGTATACCCAAGTGCGTCTGGAGAAATCATCAATGAAAGTTAAGAAATACTTGCAGTCAGAGAATGAAGCAACAGGGAGTGGACCACACAAATCACTGTGCACAAGCTGTAAAGGGGCTGAGGCGTGCCAAGAGGCACGTTTTTCAAAACTATCCCGATGATGTTTTCCGAGTACACATCCAGAACAAACACCATCTCTGCAAGATACCATAGGA
>APFE030805031.1:0-12062 GCA_000404065.3 Pinus taeda
AATATAATACTTTAAAAATAATTATTAATTTAATTATCTTAGGGTATTATTTGTAAATATTTAAACATTAATTATTAGTTATAATATTTATATTAAACAAATTATTCCAGAAAACTTATTTTTAAACTTGAAAAAAACCTTTAAAATTGATTAAAACAAAAAGTTACTTTTTAAACTTTAAAATATCAAAATAAAAAGTTACTTTTTAAACTTTAAAATATCCAAATAAAATGGGTAGATTATAATGTTCACGTCACTGCATTAAGCTTTATAATTTAAAGCTTATAATATGGTCGTAAAAATAATAAATTACGGCAGCCAACTCCCCAGATTAGTTACTTTTTAAACTTTAAAATATCCAAATAAAAATGGGTGGATTATAATGTTCACACCACTCCATTAAAGTTTATAATTTAAAGCTTATAATATGGTCATAAAAATAATAAATTACGGCGGCCAACTCCCTAGATTATTTTGGTAGACGTTGATTCATTAGTTCATTGATGCAGATTCATTATATTCCCGGACGCTGGTTTATTATTTTATTGGACGCTGATTCATTATATTCCCGGACGCTGATTTATTATTTTAGCAGACGCTGATTCGTTCATTGACTAGCCAATGGATAGTTGGATTTCCGGTTTTGGAATTTTGCGCTGACATTTACCAAATATTTGTGCATTGATGTTCACTGTTTTTTACCCTCAGAAAGAAGTTGGACGGATCTCTGCGGATCCGGATCCGAATCCGTCTCCGATCCGGGGATCCGTGGATTCAGCCATTAGACCTGACGGATCCGGTAACATAGGGAACAATACTAGTATGTGCAGCATTGACAACATCATATTGCGCATGATGAGGTTTATTCAAGCTTAAAGAGGAGAGTCAAACTCTAGAATAGTTCTTCTGCAAAACCTTTACACAAACCTCTTTGAAGTTGGTGAAGCAAACTCTTCACACAAGCATCTTCGAAGTTGGCAAAGCATGCCTCTTGATGCAAACCTCTTCGAAGTAGCAAATGGAGGCTACTGCTACCATCGATCAATCAAAAAGAGCAACAAGGACTATATGTAGTACATTTGACGACACAAGTTGATATGATTCATATGAAGTCCTCAAACAACTGCTTAATACCACCACAACTAATCATCAATCCAACAACTGGAAGTTCTAGTAGTTGGTGCCATTCCAAGGATTTTACCTTTTACACCTCGTCACTAAAGAATCAAGATCTGTAAAACAATTTGCTAGCATATCAATAGGAATGGCGATCTAGATGGACAGCGAAAATGCCTCTGATCACTTGATTATGATCCTGATATGGTGGAAATGTGGAAGGTGGAAACTCTGATGTTGGTTTAAGTAAGGTGTGTTTTTCGTTGTTTTGGCGACTTAATATTAGAAGAATCGTCTGGAGTGATAGATTCAGGCTTCAACACATCATCATTAGATGAATCGACAGATTCTGCAGGATCTGGTTCCTGCAGATTGTTAGTAAAAGTATCAGGATGACTTTTATCTAGAAATGGAGTCTTAACATATAGTAGGCCTGTTCTCAACTTCTCACTGGTCTCATCTCAGGCGCAACAGGAGCAACAATACTCAATCCATGCTTACCAATATCACCACCAGTATAGCCTATCTGATGAAGCAATTTGGATCTAATGTGTTTTGTATGCCGCTGAAGTGATGAGACGATGAGATCCATGTGTAGCCACTAGAGCATGAGAAGATGCATCCAAGGAATATCATATGATACTGACGATCTTCTTGCAACATGTCAATGAATTCTCCTCTCTCTTTTGTATTTTAGAATCACCAATGTCAAGAGAAGATATCTCAGCGGTGGTCTCAAGTGTAGGAGTAAATGCACAAATAGATATAGGAAAAGAACTGGAAATTTATAATGTACTAATGCAATTCTCTAATGAACCTTTGGTACTTCTCAATTCACTTGTTCTCCGAGGTCTTGATTCAGGTGCTGCAAGTCAAGAATGTACTTTTTTCTTTCTTTCTAAGAATTGATCTTGACGTTGAGAAGCAAGGTCGCAGGAAGACTTGATGTTAGCACGAAGTCAGAGAGTTATCTCCTGCAATGACATTCTGATCAATAAGATGAAAATTAGTAATCTGTCACTAATTAATAAGATCTTGCTAACTGTCCTGAATTTTCTGCAAGGAAGCATCTTCACTATGAAGTTGTGTATTAGAAACCTTCATAGAAGCGACTTGTTCTTGGTCATCATCCAAATAATACAGAGTAGATAAATATAGGTGTGCAGCCAGTGGTTGGAAAACTCATTGAACCAACTTTTTAGTGCCAAAGACATGGCCAAAACACACCTTAAGTCTTTCAAATATCCTCCTCGAGAGAAAGCATTCCAAGGTAAAAAATTACCTTTTAATTTTACCATTGAAAATAAATTTTCCTTCCAAAAAGATGTTCACATACCCTTCCTTTGCTTGATGGTGTCAAAGGGTCAGGTAAGAGACTTGAAATTGGGTCTCTTCCCTTTCACCCCAAACGTTATATTAACTCCTTTCCATTAATGTTGATTAATAAAAGCAAGCACCAAATAAATGAAGGTGAGAGTGAGATTAAAAAATGATATCTCATGAGCTTGGTTTGCTGTCCACATAAAGAAGTTAACTTGTACTATGCTTAACAAGGAGGACCAAGCTGCTGCCGTAGACCATGTGGGAGAGGAATAGTGAGCTTGGGCTCACTGAGACTACTAAAATTCATTGAAAAACACATGCATCAGATATCACAGATGACGGGCTGCAAGTTGAACCATGCGAAAGAACTTCCATAGTAACAGTCTAACAAACACTGAAATAGACAACAAGAAACACACTGCTATTACAACATATATGTCAGTGAATATGCCAGATTGCTAATGATTACCCACAAAGTTATCCTATCAATGTGTGCTAAAATCCAACAATTTTTTTCAGAGACCAAGTTTGTAACAATTGATATTAACAATATATGAGGTCAAACTGCAATACATATTCTAAAAAAAATTGCTCTCAGTAACGGTTCTAGAGAGACCATGGGTTAATAAGAACTTGATAGGTGGTGAGATAGGAAACTCTGTTAAATATGGGATGTGTTGATTGAATAACCCCAAAGACCACAAAGCCATGCTGTAGGGGGTGTTGAATGAAAGCCTAATATTGCTGCAGAGGAAAAAAACACCCTCCAATACATGGGGGAAGCTTGCTCCATGGGAAAGAGTGCATTCATAATATCACTTCACAAACTCATTAAGATAATTTTTTTTCTTAAAATTTGAGACATGATCTTGAGCTTGCAGACATTGAAGGGAGAGCAACACAATTGATGCTGAAAATTATGCCCATATATCTCCTTAAAGAAAATGCACTGAGGTAAATCCTCTCCACAATTACCTTCACAGTGATTGATGATGCTGGACTATCTCCAAGTCCGGATTGAGCAGTTTTTTTGGTAGGTAAGCACCCACGGGGGATTTGAACTAGTGACCTATCGCAAGGAGTGCCTTAACAGTGCACCCATTCACCGTCAATCCAAAGCCCCGTGGGCCGGATTGAGCAGTTAGATGCCCGTTAATCAATGTTTTAAAAACCGGAACTGGGTTTCGAACCGGAACTGGTCGAACCGGGACTGGTCAGGTCTAAACGAACCAGTTTAAAAAAATACATTAAATAATTAATTTTTAATGAAAAAACTATTTTTAAGATTTAAAACCATAATTCCAAGCCAATAGAAACAAAATATGCAAGATTTGCTCATCTATATACCATGTAAATGTGATTATATCAAAATGGCATCGAGTGCAATACACATCCGCAACAAAATACATAATCAATGAGGCTGTAAATGGCCTCTAGAGTCCGAAAACAATGCTCTAAGCTATGGGGTCACTGAATTACTACAAGTCTACATCAGTGATCAACAACATGATCACTCATCATGATCAAACTCATCACCACTACTAGACAAGAGATCATCAACAAGAGCTACATAAATAATATGCCTCTGAGTTTGAGGACTGCTAAAACACCTCGGTGGGCTTCCTTTGGCCTTGGATGTTAGGTGTGCTGTTGCAGATAGCACTGAAGTTTTCTATAGGTCCATTTAGTTCAAGCTATTACCCAGAGGACATTCATGGATTCTGTATTGATACCTTCAATGTGATTGGTGATGACTGTGGTAGCTCCTCTTCTACTTTGATTCTTACTTCTGATTTAAAGTATAGTGGTACCTATTGGTGTGCCTATATTTATTCCTTTTTAGGGTCCACCTTTTGGATTCACCCCTTCGTACTCTATCTCTATTGTTTTTGTGTCATGGTGTTGCATTTGGCACTCTCATTGCCATTTGACTTCTTGTAATTTAGTCCCACTGACCTATTTTGGTTATTTTAGACATCGAGGAACCTTTATTTCTTTCTCAGTCTCACAGGCTGGTTATGGCATTTGGTGGACATTTATATTATGTAAGAGCTATCTAGCTATCTCATCTTTAGGACCAGGGGTGATTAAGGACTTACTTTACTTTGCAATATCAACTTATTGGCTATGCATACATCTCAGGTTGGAACATATCATGGAATATCCCTTCTGGTGGCATCGAAGGCACCGACACGAAATGTTGTAAGTAGAGGAATTGGTCTGGAAGGCTTGACTAGCTTGTTGGCTGGTCTTTGGGGCACAGGCACAGGAATGACAACTCTCACAGAGAATGTGCATACAGTTGCTGTAACAAAGGTCGGGAGCCGTCGTGCTGTGGAGTTTGGGGCATACATTTTGATTGTTCTGTCATTCATTGGTAAGATGAACTTCCAGAAAACATCTTTATACTTTTAGGAATCTTGCTGCAAATATGCTTCAAGTTTTCTTTCCTACCTGTTCATGGCTTTTTTTGTATGTTTAATTCATCCCTCAATTGAATGACATTTGTTTTTACATCATGAGTGTGTGCAGGTAAGGTGGGAGGATTTGTTGCATCCATTCCACAAGTTATTGTTGCTGGGCTTTTATGTTTCATATGGACAATGCTTGTTGCTTTGGGTCTCTCAAACCTGAGATATAGTGAAACTGGAAGCTCGCGGAATATGATAATAGTGGGACTATCTTTATTCCTTTCTCTATCAATTCCTTCTTATTTTCAACAACATGTTAAAGGACATAACACCCAGTTACCAAAACAGTTCCAACCATATGCAATTGGGGAAAATGGTCCCATCCAAACTGGTGTGCATGCGGTAAGCTATCTCTGTCCATTTTCTAAATGGTTCTGTCATTTTGCATTAAGGAGTAACATATAAATGCATAATCAAGATTTTTAAAGTAGCTAAACTAATGAAAAGAACCATATAAGGAATGTCTTTATGGCACCCTTGGCTTGGATGTCGTTTGTTATCAAGTGGAGGGGATGATTTGGTCATGTCCAATTGTAAGTAATCGCCTTTTGCTATAGGCTTTTCCTGTTTCTCAACTGAGAAAAAGTTGTTAGAGCTAGTGGTGCATTAAACTTAGAAAACTACAGTAGGTTATAAATGCTGCTGTATATAATAGTTGGCATCGCCTATTACTGAAATGGCTAGCACATTTCAGAAGATGTTCTTAGATTTGGTTGCTTGTGTCTTAAGAAATTTTATAACAATACTAATCTATTTTTAAGGTCACAACCTAGCCAGACACCAAATTGATGTATGGGACTCCTTCCCGATAATTTACTTGTTTAGTGATGGTCCTTTCTCAATAGTTTTCTGTAGACGTAGGTAACCTTTCCATGTTTTTCTAATGAGTCATGCCTAAATTGCTAAAAATATGCTATCCAAATTTAGTTGAACTCAATGGTTTATCATCTCTATGGTAATAGATTTCAAACTCCGTAGTTGGATTTTGTTTCAATCATCTGTTTTTGAAATAATTGCTTCTTACAAGGGTTCCTTGTCTCCCTTTTATTATGAATTCCTTCGCATAGTCTAGCATTCAGCGTCACCTGCAAATTTCTGAAAATTTTTACCCTATATACTGCAGCTTCTATGTCTGATTATGGAAGGGTGGGTCCGGAAGAAACGACCCAGTCTGAAAATTTCATCCCTTCTAGCTACAAACTAAATTTATTTACATTATGTGATATTTAGTTTGCAGCTCCTAATGGTCTCGACTCTTAACATGCAAAAGTGCATTGATGATTTCGTAGATTTTTTTGGTCTTATAATGTCTGAAGTGGAAGAACATTGCTGAGAGAGTTGATTCTGCTGCTGAATTGATTTATGTTGCTTTGGAACTTATTTAGAAAGTAGTGCGGACAAAGCTTTGGTCACAATTTTGCTTAATTTGTGTTTAATATCTTCTTTAACATTGTCATTAACTGCTCAATATGTGTTTAATATCTTCTTTAACATTGTCATTTTATGGACAATACATGTGTGCAGATTAACTTCTTCCTAAATACGGTTTTCTCAATGCACATGGTCATTGCATTCATTGTAGCGTTGATTTTGGATAATACTGTTCCTGGCAGTCGACAGGAGAGGGGGACTTATATATGGTCTCGTTCAGGGCCTGCTAGGAAGGAGCCTGCTGTTGTAAAGGATTACGGTTTGCCATTTGGAATCTCAAGATTCTTCTCGTGGGCACGATGGGTAGGGCTATGAGTAGTTTTCTGTAAAAATCGAATGGAGGAAATTCTATTAGATTTGTAAAATGTTTGGAGCCAGATTTGAGTTTCTATCAGGTCCACCTTGATATAGTTGATTATATTTTATAATAATAATGCTATCATTTTTTGGAAAAGAAGGGACTAGCCAGGGATACGGTTTCTGCCAAGGTGAACAGGCTGTGCTGAATCAGTGGAAGATCGTCTCAATTCTTTATGTTGTTCTGCAACAGAGTTGGCAGAAAAACATGGTGTCCGTAATGAAGAGAAATGTGCATCTTGACAAGTAAATACATCTACAAGTCTTTAAATCAGGATCTTTTATTGTTTGTTGCTAAAACCCTGAATCTTTTTGGATGTGATGCATTTACAGCATCTTCTCCAAATCCATTTATCTAAATGCTAACAGGAAATTTTATCTTGATGAATGGGATGGGTATATATCTCATAGTGGTAAGAGAATAGATGCCATTTTAGGTAAGAGAATTCAAGTCATATTAGGTAAGACCAACTCTCTACTGTATGCAAGACCAACTTTATACTATTATGTTGGAGCTTGTTCTGGAACACCGACCCACTTCCTCAATGGTTGCATCGTTAAACTTGATCTTCTGCACTTTTTGTCTAGTCGGCCAACATTATTTCACACAAACTTGGGTTCTTCTAGTGTCTACTGACATGCTATTCTCATTCATTTGAGGACAACAGTTATTTTAGAGAAAACTGAGATTTGGTTGCACCATATGCATGCACGTATCCTTAACTAAATCAAGGCAACCTCCACAAACTATGCAAACTCAAACATTGAAGGGAATCTTGGACTATTTCCAAAAGTTTATGTTCCCGACAAAATGCTATTAGTAACTTTTATATGTGCAGCTCTCGGAAAAATAACATTATTGCACATGCATGATAGGTGGTCTATAAATCATCAAGAGACAGGTTTTGGGGTGCATATTTTTTAGTTGATGTCATAATATCCTCCACTTTGGTACTAACATTGTGGGTCGTTCCGATGTCATAATTCATAATAATTGTAAATCTTACTTCGTAGCCCATCCCAAAATGAGAATTTGAATTTTGTTTTATGTTAATACTCTCCTTATCTCGTACAACACTGTATATAGTACACTGTATATAGTGCTCACATGATTGTGTCATACGCAGACTCCTAAGATCACAAGGCTCTGCACTTTGGTGAATAAATGGGATTCAAGTGAGGATTAGATTTTAGAATCAATGATTGTTATTCTCGGGGGTTTTTAGTTCCTTGATCTTTTCAAGTGTTGGAATGATGTTTGCTTTTTAGCCAGAGGATTACAAGATTGAAAAGTTTTATATACTAAAATATTTGACATTAAGTGTGAATATTCCAAATTTAAGAGAAATGTGCCAATTTTGTTAGATTTTTTAAAATTAATTTTATTATTATTATTTTAAACAAGATTGGAGTTACTATGACATTAGGTTATGAAAAACTGAATAATATAGAAGTTTATTAACCAGTGAAATTTGTTTTATAATATAAGTTAGTGTTATGTGGGGTTGTGATATGTTTTTGTTTTTTTCGTTAAAAATTCCAAAAACAAATATTCAGATGTGGTACCTATTATGTTCAAAATATTGTTCATAAAATTATTTAAAAGAGATGACGTAAATAAAATTAAGAAGTTATTTCCAAATGAATTTCCATTTCATGTAAAATTTTAAGTCGGCCTATTTTAAAAGGGTCTAGATTATATTTGTGAACCAATACATATTTAATAAACAAAAAATGAAAAAATATAGTTTTTCTATCTTAATTGTGTCATTAGTAGAGTTGTTGCAACAAGACTTTGTTCTTAAGCCCATTGTGAGAAAGACCCACATAAGGATCAACTCATTGATGGACAATTTAGGCCATCTAACATGATCTAGCCAAATCATTGTCGCATTTCACTTTTTCATGATTAGTAAATTGTCACCATTGATGAAATTAAAACTAGAGGCCACAATTTGTGGATCATTGTACATTAACTTTGTGTTTAGCAAAATGTCAATCGAGTTTCCAAAATTTGTGGAAAAGGTTGTACCTTATCCCAAGGTCGTTCATCCTCACTTCCATGACCCATGATGTTTTTTTCCACTGGAAAATTCCGTAATTTTTCATTAAGATTGGAAAGATTACATATTGTAGATGCTTTACGCATATGCGATTTCCACTGTGTGTATAACAGTGTTCCATATGTACATAAATATATCATGCAGAGCACGATGTAGTTCTCCGAGAAATAGTTCTGTCATATAAGATTGTTTACATTTTGCCGTAAGGCTGATAATAACACAGTATCTTTCCCACAAAAATATGCATTTTATGATCATAGATAAACATTGTCTGCATGACAAAAAACAAAAATCCTTTTAGTAATTAAGATTCTGGTGCATGCTGGTATTCTTGGTTTATGTATGGCCGGTGAAAATATCTGTATTCATTTCGTCCCTTCACCTTTGCGATCTGCCATATGCCTCTGTCCATCAACGCGGCCTCCTTGGATAATTTGTCAACATGGCCGTTATGTTCCCTGTAAAAATGGGAGCACGAGATGTTGTTAAAAGCTGCCTTGAAAACAAAAACTTCATTTAGGATGATGCTGAGTGTGTGTATGTGACAGTCAGATATGCCATTGAACCAATTTATTGCAGTTTTTGAATCCCCGAAAATATTGATGCTGGTGCAATGGTGGTGTACAACAAAGTGGAGAAGATGTCGCAAGGTTATGAGCTCAGCAAAGTTATTAGTTCCTGTTCCCAGGACCGATTTTACTGTGTAATAATGATGTTCATTCAAATGTAATATAAAACCACCCCCACAGCTTTGATGATTTGCAGCCCCATCAAAGAAGGCCCAAGGGATGTTTTTGTCAATGCAAGGGGGCGGATGAGGATGGCGTTCTTTTGGGGGCAGAGGGTCAGGGAGTTCCTTATAGGTAGCAATGATAGTGGCTTTGATCAATGGCCAGATGATAGGTCTGTTTTCAAAAATAGAGTGATTTTGAGCCTTCCAAATTTGCCAATTTACAAGAATCGGGAGGAGTGTACATTTCGATCCCTTGTGTTTTTTAGCCCAATTTTCCCAAGCCTCGATCAGGTCCGATACTTCCCAATTGCCATTGTAAGAGATGTGATTTGAGAGAGATCGCCATAATTCTAGTGTAGCATTGCATCTCAAAAAGAGATGCTTTGTGGATTCCGATGCGTCTTTGCACAGCACGCACCAAGTTGGCCCATGTATTGCTCTGTGCATTAGGTGTTCTCCTGTAGGTATCTTATTCCTCAATATGCACCAGAAAAAAAGTTTTGATCTAGGCGGAGCTGTTAGTTTCCAAATGCTTTGCCACCAGGTCGGGATATGGTCTGGTTTTTTGTGACTGCTAAGTGTGATATATCTGGCCTTTGGAGAATATTTTCCATTCTCTGCCTGACTCCAAACGAGTTCATCTGGACCGTCTCTGATTCTTATGTGAGATTCGGTTAGGGCTGCTTTGTAGTCTTGCCATTCTTGATGCCATCTGAGTGGCAGATTCATTTGATGCGCCGACTTCCATGCTTGATGAAAGATCCCGGAGTTTCCCTGATGAGCAACTTGTGCGATTACAGTAATGTCACAGGAGTGTAGGTACTGAATTAGATCTTGTGATAGGGTATGCCTACCTCCGCTGCCAATCCATGGGTCCATCCCTATTCTAGCCAGAGATCCGTCGTTTATTCTCTAAACCAGGTTATCCCTGAGTAGGGTTAATGAGAATAACAAGGCCTTCCAAACAGTTGATATACATGTCCTATTCCAACTAGGGAGCCTTACCCAATCCAGAATATCTTGTGGCCAAATGTATTTATGGTATGATAAATGAGACCATAAGTTCTGGCTTGTTAGCAACGACCAACTCATTTTTGCTGCCATTGCTTTTGCAAATAAAGGAAGATCCTTTAGGCCTCAACCCCCCCACCTTTTTGGGAGTGCAATCTTTTGCCATCCAATCCAAGCAAAAATGTGCTTGTCCTGGCTTCCAGCCCAGAGGTATTTGTTACAAATTTGTTGAAGTCGAGCGAGAATATTTTTGGGGATCCAGGCAAGTGCCATCCAAAAGACTGGGGTTGCTTCCAGCACCGATTTAATGAGAACTAGGCGCCCAGCTCTAGAAAGATATTTGTGACTCCAACAATTTAGCCTTTTCTCCAATTTGTTGACTAACCAGACCCAATCTGCAATTCTTTGACTCGCAGGTTTTAACCAGAATCCTAGATATTTTAGGCCCCTGTCCATAGGGTGAATGGAGAAAGGGAAGGCTTGATGAGCAATTTGAGCTTCGTTTACCGAGGATCGGGCGAAAGTGATCGTGGATTTTTGTTGGTTAACCATCATGCCAATGGCCTTCATGAAAAGTTGGAGGATTCGGGAAAAGGATAGAGAATCTCGGATGCTACCATCCAGTGGAATGAGTACATCATCCACAAAGAGTAGATGTGTAAGATAGCAATCATCTGTGATCTTGAGACCGCTGAGGGATCCCTCTCTTTTAGTGGAAATGATTAGACGTCTCAATCCCTCCATGACCATGAGGAATAATAGGGGGGAGAGAGGACATCCTTGTTGGAGTCCCCTTTCAGAGTGGAAGAAATGGGAGGCCGATCCATTGATGAGCACACTATAAGTAGGGATCATAATGCAGGCCATGATCCAGTTGATAAGAGATAATGGAAAACCCAGATGAATGAGAAGCATTTTAATGTAAAGCCAGCTAACCCGATCAAAGGCTTTTGACAGATCAATCTTGAGGAGAATGCACTTTAAATGTCTAGACCAAATAGAATGCAGGGCCTCTTGGGCAGAACCGATGGCTTCATGGATTTGTCTATCCTTCAGGAAAGCAAATTGCTGAGGGGCAATGTGTTTGGAGAGGATGGATCTTAGATGATTGGCAATAATCTTAGAGATGATTTTGTAAAGACAGTTACACAAGGAGATGGGACGATAGTCATCGAAAGAGGAAGGGGAGTCAGTCTTGGGGATGAGGGCTATGAATGTTGAGTTGATAGCATGATATAAACAGCCCGATGATCTGCTTTCCTCCACCACCCTCAGCAAGTCTTGACCCAAGAGTTCAAAAAAGGTTAGGTAAAACTCAATGGACCATCCATCCGGGCCAGGGCTTTTATCTTTCTTGAACCATTTTAATGTGCCCTCCAATTCCTCCATGGTGACCGAAGCCGTAAGATCTTCAACGTCTTCCTCATTTACATATCTGGGGAAATGATTTGCCACATCAATAATTTCTGCCAGGTTTGTTCCTGGTGGAGATTTGTAAATGCTTCTGAAGTGATTAGTGCCCAGCTGGGAGAGCTTATTGAATGAGTCTGCAAGACC
>APFE030805040.1:0-14077 GCA_000404065.3 Pinus taeda
TTTGTTGATGCACTTTTGTATTCTTGGGAGACAATTTGATTTGAAGAAAGAAGTTGGTTTATGTCATTTGTCAAATAAGCAGGACTTCACACATATGGTACTATTATCTTGTACGATTGATTCTGTTTACATTTAATTAGTGGTAAAACTTTACTTTCATGAATTATATGTGAGATTTATTGTTTCTGTTAAGCGTTAATTGCACTTTTGTATGAAGCCTAGCTAGAATTGTGATTTTCATATATAAGTCATCACATATGCGATATATTTTATAGATTTCTTTGACTAAATATTTAATCAAAGGAATTATCTTTTACGTTATCGTCTCTATTTAATCGTGTTCAATATTTACTATCACATGTTAAACAAATATCTTTGTAGATCACATACCACACAGGAATACCCGAGTTTATATTAGAATAAGTTAGTTAGAGAATTGCATCATAGAATAGTTCACTTAGATTATCATTATTCTATTGCAAACACTCATGAACCACCCACTCTCATCTTAAAACTCACACTAGGAAACTCGTCCCATTATCCCCAGTCAGAGCCACCACTTTAAACAGAAAGGGAGATGTCTTAAGGTCCGGACCGAGTGGTTATCCCCCATGTTTTGGCAACATAATTCTGAGGCCACAACAGAAAGTTAAGTACAAATATGTGACAAGCAAGTGTGACACAAGGAAGTGTGCCAGAAGAAGAAGTGTGTCGGATGAAGAAGTGAATTATGCCAAAAGAAGCGCAATTATGATAGAGTAGTGCATTGTGAAGTTCGAGCACAAAGGGAATAAGTACATGATATTCCAAAGGAAGTGCAGATAATGATGACCATGATAGGGAATAATTGTGGCATGGGAATTTCCATGATACCCCAAAGAAGATGAACAATTACAATCAACAAAGGTGAGGTAAGTGAAGATTAAAATGCACATTTGAGCAAATAAAAGAGGAACACAAAATCATAAGAAGAAAGGTGAAGAGCTCATGGAAGTTGGATAGTAAACCAATAAAGAATAAATATGACCACATTCATTAATGTCAATTAGCCAATGGTTTAATAATTAGGAAGTTTGTTATTGATATAATGAAGAGCCAAGTAAAACACCAAGAGAGCAATATGAAATTTGTATAGGTATTTTTGACTCTCAATAAGAATGTATAAATGATGTCATTGGGACTTATTATGATTTTTTTCTACATTGTTGTGAGAGATAGAATGCTTAATTGTTGTCATAGTGCATTCTAATTTAACCACATTCTTACAAATCATTGGAACAAAAATTGGGCATGCCAGACCCTTTATTGTGCCAACTCATATTAGATAAATGTTATAGTCTTTGTAAGAGTGAGCTAAGTAAGATGAAGGTTCAAAGAAGATGACATAGCCATGGGAGAATAATTAAGAGGAAATATAGTTAAATGGTAGTGAACAAAAATTGCAAGGACTTAGGAGAAGAACAAAAGAGTTTGAATATGGTGATAAAGTTGCAGAATCCAAAGGAGAAACTCAAAAATAGAAGAAGAAATAGATGATGAGGATGAATTCAAGGAAGGACATCTTGCAGAACAATTTGTAAATTTTTTGAAGACTAAGAGGGAAATGAAGTTTGAGGTTTAACAATATGTAAGGTATTGAAGGCAAAAGAAATACTAGACTTCGTCAACAAATACAAATTACCTTGGAAACGAGGTGTTCCTCCCTGGTTCCTCAATTTCAATCCTTTCTTGACTCACAAACATAGATTGGGAACATCTATGCATCATGGAATGGTCTCCTAGTGATAATTCTCTAGCATAATAGTACAATATACTATCTATTTCCTCTCCTTCCACCCTTGAGAGGGTTTGGTTATATAGGCTATTCCTAGATATAGGAGGATGTATTCAGTCACCTAGGGCCGACATGAATTAGGAAAATTATATAATAATCGACCCTAATGAAATTCATGGCACCTTCATTGGAGCTGATCATCTTAGGAAATCAAAATTCTAGAACTTTGAGTCATCATCACTCCATGAACAAAGGCATCATATGTAGTTTTAGAATTCCATGACAAGTTTTGCACTAGGGTGGAGTGATGATACATAATGATAAGGGGAAAGGAAAGATGAAGCACATAATGAGAAAAAACAAGGGTGAAGGAGATTAAATTCAACCTACAACTGATGTGAGCTGAGATAAGGTCTCTCTCAACACAATGAAGTGGAAAATAAGGTCATAACACCAATATAGATGATTTTGATTGTTAAAACTTATCATTGATGTCAAAGGTTAGGGAGAGACACTAATGTGGATAGTGTATTAGGGGGTGGCCTTATTTTCATGTCAACTTAGCAAATAATACAATTAAAACCAATTATGCCAAGTCTGCCTCATCAAGAGCACAAATATGCATGTATAAATAAGACATTGGTAAGCACATTAGTATATGGTATCAAATTGATAATATGAGGTAAGAAATAAGAAGTGCGAGGAGAAAAGAAGAAAAGTAGAAGAGGAGGAATGCCAATAATTGTAAAATAAAAGGCTAGAGTAAAGAAGAGATTTGAGGTGCAAGTAATAAAGCAACGGTGAGGGGCAAGCAGTATGCTTGAGGCATGAAAGAGATCTAAGGTAAACATTCTAAATAATTCTAAAAAACCTCAAATTTACGTATAATGTGAAATAGCTTACAAATATCCTTTTCCAAGCTGCCTATGTTAGTTAATGTATGAAGATTTTGGTGTCAATAGATGGTCTGTCTATCATACCCTCAACATATCAAGGTTTCTCCAAAAGGAGAGTTTTGCAGATTTATTAATATCTTGGTATAGAGAAGCCCCTAGGAATAGATGTGTGTTGTAGCTACTACAATCCCCCTCTAAATTTTTTCTCATGCTTTGATTTTGGAGCCTCCCTTCGGTCATGAGAATTGTCATTTTAAGATATTAAGGTCACCCCTATTGTTATTTCTCTTAGTTTCAAGTTTTCTTCTTTGAGTACTAAGTGTCGACACTTCTCACTCTTGCATGCCTAACTTGTGATATCTTAACTATGCACTCCCTTAAACAACTACTAGGAACTTAACGATGACAGTCAGTCCTTGTCGACAATAACTGTCCAACTTCTAGAGATAGACAATGGACATTTTTGAAGATAGCTTTAGGCATGCCTTGATGACACTAACTGCAAACCTTGATCTGAGGATTGTGTAGTTCCTTATGGAAATGCACTGTGCAACTCCTTATTAGAGTGAACTACGCAACCCATTGTGATAGGTAGTTGCACAATCAATTGTGGAAGAAAACTATGCATTCCCTTGTGGCGGTGAATTACACACTTCACTAAGGAAACCAACTGCGCAATCTCTTGTGGTAATGAACTGTTATAACCTGCCTCCTCCCACATTTACCCACTTTCACTGGTTTTCCCGGGGTAAACATGAGTTTAGGGTCACTATGATAAGACTCAACCTCCTATATAACCTTAAGGAAATGGATTCAATAACTTAAGACTTTATTGACTTCCCTCATGTGTTATAGAACCTCCAGGAGATACCTAACCTCTCCAGGTGTCCAACCCCTGAGCTAAATCTCTTTTTCACTTACCTAGAGCCTCAGTCACTCACTTGACAAGGCCTCGAAGCGACTGTAAGGCTCCAGTCAATCCCATAAGCCTGCTTCCCAATGGCTGTGGACTTTTCTAGTTAGTTATGTGTTAGTGACCCCAAATCCTGGGCTCTTTTTTTCGGGCTAGGACTCAAGCCTCTACCCAAAACTTAGTGAAACTTCCAAAAATGATAAATAACATAGAAAAAAGATTCTAAAATAAAAACTTGAAGAAGGACTTGACTTGAGCCCTCCCAACGAGGAAAAACACTTCGTCAAACACATAGTAAACATGCAACCTACAAGTCATGAATGCATATCTGAACATAGGGATCTGAAACTTATCTGGTTTAACAAGAGGGACCAATGCCCTCTCACAATAGTTGTCATAACACCAATTAGGTCATGCATTCATTAACCAGAAATTCATTAATTAAAATGTGATAAGATCCATACTTAGATCTGTCATATAACCATGATTATAACCAAGATATAATCAGATAGATACCAATGATAGAACAACCATTAAAGCCACATAATAACGAGCATAATTACTCATCAAATACAAGTGAAACTTAGCTCTTATTAACCATATGAAAAAGCCAACCAAGTCAAGGACTTCCACGTACCACTCGACCATAGATTGGGCTAAACCAATTATTTCTTTTAGCCAATCACCCTTGTTCCATATTCCAAGCATGAATGTGGGATCTCATGGGATAAACAAATCCATAAACAACTAAGGGAATCTAGAGCTTAAAACACCTCCACCCTCACGATACTGTGATCTCATCTAAACCGGTCCAGAGATCACAAAACCAAACCGAGCTTGGATGTCTCAAAATTCCTTCACCATGCCTTGAGGAATTTTACTGTATCCATCCACCTATTGAGGGATTCTCGAAGAAAACCATCTCCACCCGCAGCCCTTGGGGATTTTTCCTGAGACCACCTCACCCAGATCCAAAACCTTCCGGAAATCCAAAACTCAACCAAGAAAGAATCCCATCACACCATGACTATATAAAAATGGCAAGGCAAGTCTAAACCATTGTTGGAACCCAAAAAAACCCATGCCAATGACAACAAAGAAACCAAATACACATATGTATATACCATGCATGCCAAAATTGGCTAGGAAATCATACATGCAACCTCTTACCCACAAGTATTCCTACTGAAGGCACCTTATCCAACCTTTCCTCGCTTGATCCTTTCTTTCCTTGTCCTTCCTTTGTTTTCCTTTTCCTGTATTTTCTTTCCTTGTCCTTTCTTTGCTTTCATTGTCCTTCCTTTGCTTGTTTTCTTTCCTTCTCCTATTGGTTCTCTTCTCCTCTCTAACACTAAGTCCAAAATGAAACTGACAGAAGGCCCCAAACTGATGCTATGATTTCTTTTTATTATTGACACCTCTAATTTCTTCATTTTAGTTAATTTTCCTTTAAATTTCCTCCTCACATGCAACCTGTGACCTTTCACCTCCCTTTTCTCCTATTTCCCTTTTTTTTCATAAATAAAATACCACTAATGCCTTTTTTCCTTTTCAAAGCCTTTGCCATTGCCTTTGCCAGTTTTCCCTTAGCCATAATACACAACAAGTGAAGCCCACTAGGATACTTTGCCCCACATTCATCTTGGAATATGTGTCCCATGATCTTGGTCTTTTTTTTCATTTATTAACTTTATTACATGAACTTGTAACTTGGGGCTATTACAACTGCGCAATTCCCAAAGTTAAACAATCATGCATCCCTTGAAAATAGGAAGTGCTAGTGAACTGCACAGTTGTCGGAGTTAGACAATTGCACATCCCTTGAAAAAATGAAGTGCACACTTCTTAATAATAGCCCATGCGCACTTCTAGATGGGAGTGTGGCATGTTTTTCAAAGTTGCTATCTTTACATGTGTTAATTAATTAAGTTTATCTCCTTGATTTTAGGCATGCACACTCAAAACCCTAACCATAACTTCGTGAGTACTCATCTATATAACAACATCCTAGAGCTAATTCTCACTCTTATCTTTGGATCTCTACCTATTCTCGTGAGCATAAGGATATTTTCATTTCATTTGCACCACTTTTTTGGGTAAGTTTCTTAATTGTTTCTTTTTTTATGAAAGGTTTTATAAGTGTCATTTTTTTGCTACTTTTAACATAGCATGTGTAATTTTAGCTATTATTAACTACTTCATGTGTTGTTTTAGTCTTTTATGTTTCTTTTCTAGTGTCATTTCACATTTAGTGTCTTTTCGTATGCCAATAGTCATTGTTGTTGATGTATACAAGTACATATTTATATTCTGACTTTCATTGTTATTCTCACTCAATGTGAATGCATACTTGGGTAAGTCTTGAACTGCCCCACATCCTTACTTCACCTTACTCCCTTCAGTTTGCAGATCTTGAAGCTTGCAGTATGTTAGAAGAAACTACACAACTCCCAAATCCTCCCTCTCTCTCCAACTGTGAATTATGAAATTCCAGTGAAGATATGGACTTTCCTTACCCACTGTGATTGCAAATTGCACAATCCTAGGCCCTAGTTGTGCATTGTGCATTCCCAGGCAGCAGTGAGGTCTCCCTTGTCCACTGTTACTACGAACTGCCCATTAGGGAAGCCTCTTTCTATCAACGACTACACATTGCACAGTCATAGGCCATAGTACCTCTTTCTTTCTCACTCAACCTACAGAATCCTCCCTCACCCACTATGCAATGCACATTTCGAGTGACTAGTGAGTCATTTTTGCCCCTCTTGTGCTCAAGCATTGTACAATTCCCCTTCTTAGTGGCTATCTTCTGCTTATGATTGATTGATAGATTAGTTGATCTTTTGTGGAAATTTCTTGTTGTTTCCATGAGTGCATCTATTTCACTAGGTATTACAAACATAGATCATATCAATATTTCATCATCCACCAATACCATGCCTCCAACTACCAAAAAAGGTCCATTAAAGGAGGTTATGGATAACAATACTGAGAATGTCATGGACAATACTTTGGTAGGAGTGCCCATATTTTCAGACACTCAATTCTTTATTGATAAATCTTGTACTATTACATGGTTGACCATTAAGGATATTTTAAATATGAAGGAGTTCCAATAGGATCTAGAAGATAAGGAAGTTTACAAAAATGTTAAGAAACCAGGGTTCCACAAATTTGCTTGTGGGTATCCTACGCTACCTTGTGGTGATGCAATTAGATGGATATTATAGGGTCTAGACACCAAGAACATGGTTCTTAATAGTGTTAGTGGGAAACAACCTACCTCTTACCAGCCACATGAATTACCCAAGCCTGAGCAACATTTGAATTCCCATTTTTATGCAGCTTGGAGTTATTTGAATACCAAATAAGTGATTAAGTCATGGTGGAAGGAATCAACTAAGTTTCTCCAGAATGCAGATGGTATCTATAGGACTAAGTCTCTCAAGAAGGTTCATCAGTAGTTGATGGCTATGTGTTGCAAGATAGATGGGTGGAAGAACATTTAATTCAATGACGAAGTTTGGATCTTCATGCTTGATCCACTTGTCATAGAAGGAAAAGTATTTAATTGGGAAAATGTATTGGCCCAATAGTTGAATATTAATGTGATTAATGTGAAAGAACCACCACAAGCCAAGAAACCACAACCTTGGATGGTATTTGTTCCCACCATGAGTTCCTAGGTCTAAGTTGGAAGTGGATTCTAAGAGAACTCCCTATCAATGTTCTTTGCAGGTTATTTTTAGAATATAGCTTCAAAGGGGTTCATGAAAAGCTTGCTCATCACTTTTTCATTGTATTATATCAGATGATATTTGAAGTAGAAGCCCCTTTCATGTATGATGAGGCTAGAACACTGGTTGCAGAGATAACATATTTGTTTGCTTCACCTCAAGGGACATACCTTAGAGTGTTTGGTTTGTAGATGCCTCCACATCTCATGCAAAGGTATGTGACCAATAAAGTAGTCATGCAAGAGGTTGGATACCAACTTATAATAGGTATATCTTAGTTGTTACAGAAGAAGAATAAGGAACCTTGGCCTTCCTTTCCTCTGCAAGTGGGGTCTTATGAGCTCAATAGCTTGAAGGCTACAAAAACAGAAGTTGAGTAACTTATCTGCCTTAATTTTGGTGACATGAGTTTTCATATATATGATCCCATGTGTGTGTGTAAACAACACCATGTTACTTTTCATTTTTCCTGGTCATATAAGTCTCATTGCCAAGAATAAGAATAAAAAATAAACAATTGGTACAATGCTTCTGGAGCACATGCACTAGGTGATGAGGCAGGCCCTTCCAATATAGTTCACAAGCAGGATGTTTTCCAGGAAGGGAATCAACAAGAAGTTCCCACTCTAGTGAGAATTTCCAAGCCAAAGAGGAAAGTTGTGCATGATCCCGAGGCAGAGATGAGCTTAAAGTTTAGAGCATATCCTAATATTACGAAAGGGGCCATTGAAGCTGGAAAGAGGAGAAAGGAGTTTGAGGAATCAAGGGAGAAGCAATAGGGGTAAGAAAAAAAACAAAGAAGAGGAGAAGAAAAAAGAAGAAGAATAGAAGCAAAAAAAAGAACAAGAAAAGAAGGAAAGAGAAGACATGCAAAAAAGACAGGAAGAACTAAGAAAGAAGGAAGAAGAGGAAACTAGAAGGAAATATGGTGGAAGCAGTTAGAAGAAGAAGAACAATAAAAGCAGTTAGAATAAGAAGAAAGGAAAAAGAAGCAGGATGAAGAGCTTGTAAGAGATATAGATCAAGATATATAGGCCCATGACATAGAGGATAAACAAGAGGAGGATGACCAAGAGGAAAATAGTGTGCCTATTGCATAATAAACCAGCTATCAACCTCCACCTCCTCTTACTGGTGGCCACATCCAATTCAGTGAAATGGGAATATCTTCTCTACAAGATGATTTGGTCATGGATATTTACAATATTACTTCAATCAGCTCAAGAACATAATAGCGCAAGAAAGGCAAAGGTACTTTCCAAATGACCTTGTTCATCCCGTTTCCATCCACACATAGAAGGTAATTATTCCAAACACTAGGAAGAATATGAGAAAAGTCACAACAACAAATGAAACCTTTGCAGAAGCTACAAAACTAAACATTGATATCTTGATGAAAGAAAATGAGAAATTAGAAAAGGAGCTATCTTTCGCAAGACAACAAATCGATCATATCCTCGTTGAGAATCAAAGGTTATCTTTTGTTAGTTCTAACATGAAGGAGCTACAAGTAGCAATATTTGAGGAAATCCAGTCATTGGGAGACACAACGTGACAATTATATGAGGAAATGATCACCCTTCATAAGATGGTAGTGCCCTTGCATGCAATACAACAGTGATCATGAGAGAATATATAAGTTTAAAGATATTTTATTCAACCATTGATGTGATCCAATAAAGGGGCACTAAGAATAGAAATGCACCATCAAAGTTGGTCAAAAAGACAAGGCACAATGCTTAGTTATAAATATATGAGGTCAGGATACTTATACAGGGTAATAAACAACTCAACACTTACGTAACCGACACCATATCTGCCTACTCATGGCTGTATCATGGGTTGGACCCCTTCGTAAGAGTGCACAAGACACCTTCTGTTAGATAATTTGTGGAAACAAAGGGGAGAAATGTTGTCAGGAAGGAGATCGAATAATTCTTGAGAAACTTGAGACAGGTAGCTATTAAGGAAGATTTAGAGATCAAAAAAGATAATATTATACAATTTGCAGCTGGACCTCCAAGCTAAATATGAAGTTGTTATTGTTATGGAACAATGTTCAAATTGGTTCCAAGGCCATTTATCCTAATGCAATGGAGGGAAGAGTTAGATTTAATCCACATCTTCCATCAAAGGTTGAAAACATAGCAACGCAATATAGGGCTTGGTACCAATATGTCACATTATAACTACATGTAGAGGTTATCGAGCTATAGTTTGCTCGAACTCAAACATGATGTATTATTTTTTTCTTATTAGGCTCTAGCCACATTTTTGTCTTATGTAATTTTGTATTTTGAAAAATAATAAGAAATGTAAATGCTAGTGGAAGTCCAAGAGTCACATGGGGAACATGAAAAGTCATTAGGTAGAATAAGGAAAAAAGAAGCTCAAGTGTCATGAGGGAGTTCAAAGGTCACAGGGGAATGTGAAAGGTCACCTCATTTGTTATAAATAAACCTTCATAACTCAAGCAAAGGGCTTGGGACTTAGGATTTGGAGCATTGGCTTCTCTAGCTTAACACATGACAGAATATCATTCTTTGGAGAAGTAAGTTGCAGCTTCACGTTCCACTATTGGGGCTATTGTCATATCATTGTATTGTGTACTTGGAACTTTCACTTAATTATCAGAATCTCTCATAGCCAACCCACTTTCATGCATGTATCATGGATATTGTAAGAATATTCTTTAATGTCTACTGTATATGTTGTTTTACACATGCTAAGGTAAATGAACTATTTTGTTGGCTTTAGTATATATCTTGTTGAATGTGTGTTGTATTTTCTTTCATGATCATTATTATCTTTTGAACTATTTTGCAGGTTAACTAACGATTCTTTTTATGTATGTGTGGGTCTCATTTAGATTAGTATTATTACTTTTCTTTAAGGGGCTCTATCTTTTCCCTCCTGTGAAGGAACCTTTTATGCATTACAATTGATATTCCACAAAGCTTTCTCACTTGTTGTCCTTGAAGTTATGTGCACAATCTCTTATGTTGTTTATTGCAACTAAGGCACATCTTTCAAGATCATAGTTATGGTGGCCTGACCTATTATCTGGATGGGGCTCCTACTTCAAATGGTGTGAGGTCTAATTGGGACTTCATACTAGGGAGAACCCCTCCCCATTGTCGACATCCAACATCGTCAACAATATTTGACACTAGAAGGAGGGCTAGTTGCCAAGTTTATCCCATGAAGTATGGTTTCAATGTCTCATCTTAAATATTTTCCTCCCAAAATCATAATCCCGAGATGTTTTTCTAAGACTGCAAATTTGAAATTTCCCACCTGAATAATTCCTAACTTGTCAAATCTAAAGTTTAATGGAGAGGGTGAAACAACCATCCTTTAGCACACCCTTCATTTTCTTGAATTTTGTGATTCTTTTGAAGTTAATTGTTAAGATGTTTCTTGTAGGTTGTTCATTCTCACTCTTGAAGGCTGTGTCAAACAATGGTGTCTTACATTTCCGACCAATTTGATTCATCCTTTCAAACAACTTGTCATGGAGCTTCATCAAGCTTTGGATAGGTATGATTATCAAATTGTATACAAGAACATTATCTGACTCATAATGAAATCTGATGAATCCTTGTAAGATTTTATTGATCACTTTATTCACTTTTTTTAAGAGTTTTTAGTGGAAGATATGGATTGGGATTTATGAATGAAAAATTTCAATATTTAATGTGTATTTCTTTGGAACCCCTTGAATTTGAACCTCTTATGAGTCTCCCAACTTTTCTTAGTCATGGAGCACTTGAAATTTCAAAGGAAGAATCTAATATTTCTTTTGTTCCTTCTCCCTCTCTTATTTCTTCATCAAAAGAAGCAGTACCATGTAACAATGTTGAAGTTGGAAAACTTGAAGATCAGATTGTTGATCCATCTGTCCCATCTCCATCCTCCCCTCGTAATAAAAATTTGAATTCTTGTTTGATTAATCTTGAATCTAATTTGATTTATGACATTGCTTCTTCAAGATACACCTCTTGTTCTCTATCAAATATTTCTAATGATCCTCTTTATCTTGATTCACCTGATCAACCTGTTCTACGAGTTTTTCTTGATTGTTACGATGATCAAGCACCAGATGATGAGGAACAAGAGGCTTATGTTATTTTTTTATGATGGTTATGTGTGGGCTTCAAATTGTGAATAATAATATGTCACCATATATGATATTTCATCCAATTATTCTTTCCCCTCTTCACCATTAACAAACTATTCATCATTTCCTGATGTGTTTAATGAATCTGCTACACCATTTTTTCCTTCAAATGTTTATTATTCTTCCATTGCTAATATTAATCATAATAAGGAGTGGTGTGGTGTTGGTTTTCAACTAAAAGAGGAAATGGTGGAATCCATTGTTCATGATATGTTTCATTCCTCATCTTTGATATGTGAAGAATATTTCATAACTCTCGGTGCACAAGCAAGCCTGTCTTTTGATTCATCCAACCATGAAGAGTCCTTGGACTTGAATGTGAAATATGATCTATCTAACATTCTTAATGTGTTCATTGATACCTCTAGTGGTGATTTTGCATATTCATTAGATGATATTTCCAAGCCACTAGTATTTAATGATTCATCATTCGATAGTTTTGAAACTTGCCAAGAAGTCGAGGCACTTCAACCCTTGCTGATGGTTATGTCAGGATCTCGCGATATGGGAAATATTTCCAAAGAAGGTTAGATCAAAGTTCCCTTGGGGGATAATCTTCATATTTTGACTAAACATGGTGAAACTGTATCTCTCTCTCAATTTCAAGATTCTTCACTTAGTTGTTTTTCATATCATGATCCGATTGTCGAATGGTTAGAAGAATTTTTATTGGCAAGCTCTTTTTCTAATAACAAGCTTCAATCTTTCTTGATATTTTACAAGATTAAAGGTATGAATAAATGTAATTCCACGAGAAGATGCTGAGACTTGTGGGAACATCAAGACACAATGATAGACTGTTTAGCACAAGCTTTTTTGTTATACTTTCCGCTAATGTTTCTGGCCTTCAAGTCTTAGAGTGAGTCTTACTAATTTATCTTTTTTCATTTTCACTTGGCTTGATTATGGTTTTTGCTACTCTTACCCTCATCTTTGCAAGTCAAGTACTGCTTCTATGGTTACCTTGGAAATTTCACTTTACGTAATCCTAACCTCCTTTTGTTAGATTAGGAGTAGATTTCGCATGGTTTTCTTTCTTACTTTCTTGGATCATTGTTTCTTCCATTCACCTTTTTCTTTTACACTTCTCTTTTGATATTGTTTATAATAAGCTGTGGTTGAGACCTATTTTGTTGGATTTGAAAAGGTGTGGAAAAGTTTAAGAGGACACTGTAAAACTATCAATGCTTGGTAAACTGTCAGTCCCCTTCTTTTCCGGGGCCTTATATCTTTAGGAGTCAGTGATACTTCGATGGAAAATATGTTTCTTTCTCAATGAAAACCTTAGTAGTTCTATGATGCTCGTATCTATAATAAAATTTTCTTCCTTGGATCGAACTTTTATATATTTGGTTGTTTTTAACATGTCAACTCGGTCGAGTAGAGAAGGGAAAGGAGGAAACATAAGTGAGCTAACCTAATTAAGAGGTATATACTTAAGAGTCTCTGTAAAAAAAGGAACAACCTCTCATGCCCATTAAATAAGTCAGGAACTCTCTTCCACCCGTGGTGATATAAACGTTGATTAAATTCCAATGAGAATAAATTTATAAAATAAACAACGAGTGAAAGAAGAGAAAGGCTTCCTATGCAGAGAGGTGAAGAAAGCAACTTCACTGGGGTATTGAATAGGCTTGCTGATAGCGAAGCAATGCTTGTGATTCCTTGAAGTGACTCTGCCGGGGTACTGAACAGGCTTGTTGGCATTAGTGCAACACCAAAGATGATATTAAAACTCTCACATCTTATACTCACACTTTTACATACTCCTAACCTCTAATCGAAATGATTAAAGTTCGACTAAGTTCTATGAATTTTTTAAGCTAGTTATAGGGATAGAAGAGATTACATCTGTAATCGAGATAAGTAGAGAAACTATGGTGATCTACTATTTGAAACAATACTTATTAAAATCTAGACTTAGTGTGAAAAGTTAAACCCAAATAGAGAAGTTGGAGTTCTTCTAGTTTATCGCCAGGTGTTGTAATTGCTACAACCCCCCTCCGATTTTTTTCTCACACTTTGATTTTGGAGCCTTCCTTTGGTCACGAGAATTGTTGTTTTAAGATATTAAGGTCACCCTTGGTCTTATTTCTCTTAGTGTCAAGTTTTCTTCTTTGAATACTAAGTGTCAAAACCTCTCACTCCTTCATGCCTAAATTGTGATATCTTAACTATGCATTCCCTTAAATATCTATTGGGCACTTCATGATGAAAATCAGTCCTTGTCGACAATAATTGTCCAACTTCTAAAGATAGGAAATGAAAATTTTGTGAAGACAAGTTTAGGCATGCCTTGATGATATTGATGGCAAAACTTGATTTGAGGATTGCGAAGCTCCTTGTGGCAATAAACTGCGTAACCCCTCGTGACAGGAAATTGTGAAATTAGTTGTGGAACCAAACTACTCACTCCTTTGTGGTTGTTAAACACATATGGACAGCAAGAGCAATAGGAAAGATAAAGCATGCAATTCAATTTTTATTTACAAATGATACACATTTATAGTACATGTGGTGACCGTTGGGATTCACATCCCAAGGTCCCTTGGACTGCTTAGTCTCTTTAGCTTCCAC
>APFE030805040.1:15031-32562 GCA_000404065.3 Pinus taeda
ATAACTCTAATATTCTTTCAGGCTTAGCCATTTTCTTAGCAGTGGGCAAAGAGTGTGAGCAATTATGCAATATCTTCTTCTACAAACAATATAAAGCCTTAATGGTAGGCTTTGGAGCAACCGCTAAGACCAACTTTCAACATATACCACTTAAAAATTTGGCTAAAAATAATGAGCTTAAACTATTGGAGAGAAATTCAAAAAGTAGATTCCCAATGCAAAATGGTATATGTAAAGACAGCAACTGCAAACTTCAATAATTATAACACCATCATGGACAGGACTTGAATGCTCATATGCCTTGACTAGGGTACGAATCAATGTTCTTTGATCTTGCCACTCTCTTCAAAGAAAACAATAGTTCACTTCAATATTTGAGATACCATGCTTGCTGTCTCATTTGTTACAGTAAGCTGAGAAAGCACTGAAATAAAAGCGGTAGTACCATGCTTTCTGCATTCCAAGAGGCTATTAAAGACTACACTATACCACCGGAAACAAAGCTTTGTACGCAACTTGACTGCAAAAATTAATAGCTATATTTCATTTCTCATTACATGCAGACCTCTTTCGATTAGCATGGTTAATACCATTAAGTTCTTGAAAACACGGATTGCAAAGTTAGCAGTGACTCTTTCGGAGTCAGAAGCAAAGTCCTCTCAACTTCGTTAATCTCCCAGTGATTGCACGAGTGTCGACATCAGATATGCCCATGAAATTTCTTTTTCTCAAATACTCCGGCAGTGATTCTGTTGATCTCTAGAGTAGGGGGCTCTCAGGTGCCCAATTCTTCTGCCAATTGATGCTCCATTTTCTGCTACCGTCACAGGGCTTATCCGTGGCAGATTCAACAGAGATTTTTCCGCTGCCCGTGTAGAGGAGAAAAGCTCAGAGACACGAGAATGCTCTCCAATTCCATTCTCCTTCTCTGCTCAATACACCAGCAATATCCATCGTGTTCCATAACTGCAACATAGCAATGGAGAATGCAGTTAAAAGAACCTCCACATTTTGTCTGCTATAAATGTTCGGCCAAATCAAATCCCCACGAATATTATCTTGTCTGAAAGTATCTGCTTTCGGAATTCCATGAACACCCTCAAACCTAAAATTAAAATTCACGCCAACCCTAAAGACAAAACCGTATGGTGGAATTTTTCATATAGATAAGATTTGCCTGGATACACACATGACATAAAATCTGAGCACTGGATACTGGACTAAACGTCCCAAATGTTCCAACTATTATCTTGAAGCTTCATTTTCAATGCTGCTGACTTACGTCATTATCTCAAATTTAGTGGAATCAGAAATATTTTGCTTCCTCTCCATTTGCTGCACCTCTAATATATTGCAGGACAAAATTTCGCGGCATACTCACCCCTTATTTTGCCTCTCTACGGGTTTCACTTACCCAAGGCAAACATTTGCTTGGTTTTTTGTTCTTGTTTCTTCAACAGATCGGTTCAGAAACATGACGACCCAGCAAGTGAGCCTTGCAGCAGTTGTTCCTGTCCCTCCTGCCTTAGTGGTTGGAAACACCTTTGTGCATCAATATTACCATGTTCTCCACCAGTCGCCCCAAATGGTATTCAGGTTTTATCAGGATTCGAGCAAGCTTGGACGCCCAGAACCAAATGGAGAGATGAGCTGTACAACAACCATGGAGGCTATAAATGATAAGAATATCTCACTAGACTATAGTGACTATACAACAGAGATAAAGACTGTGGACTCTCAGGATTCTTACAACCAGGGAGTCCTTGTACTAGTAACGGGTGCGTTGAATGGAAAAGATGGTCTAAAACGGAATTTCACACAGTCTTTCTTCCTTGCTCCTCAGGACAAGGCTAATTTGTTTTAAACGATGTGTTCAGGTACTTGGACGAGCCTCCACAGCCAGAGACAGCTAACATATTTATTAATGGCATCTGATTTTTGAACCATCCTAAGACCCTAGATTCATTGGGAGCAGCAATATGGTTCTCAACAGATAAAATTGATTTCCTTCAAGGCTGTAAGTCTCAGACTTCTAATTTTCTGCGATTCCAATCTTGGGAACACATCCAGAATCAAAGAGAGCTTCGTCAAAATAATATCCAAGGGATTTAGCCTTCCAAATTGATCCCTACGACAAATAAAAATCCACAATGATTTTGTGTACAACTACGACAAATAAAAATCGACCTTCAAATTCGTCGAGACTCAGAATGAGCTACTGCAAATAATGTCGGGCAGGCTGGCACGCGGACTCATACGTTTCCCTCTTCATTTCAATCATGAACCAACGCTATTCAAAAGAATTAACGTATGTCAGACATGTCAGATGCGTTATGAGGCAAGTTATTTCAGGACAGAAGACGTTTTGTATGCAGAGAGCCGCTACAGGAGCAGCGTTCAGACCAGTCAGTGCGCAGTCTCAGGCGTTACCCAGATTATAGCGTAGAGGGCAGACGTGTCAGGCTACAGAAATGCAGAGCATGGGCAGAATAGGCAGGCATGCAGGTGCGTATCAGCCAGACAGTTTGCAGCATGAAATGAAATAGGGATGCACACAATAATAACAATTCTATCTGCAGGAATGCAGAACTGACATGCATAGAGAGGCCAAAAAACAAGTGGCTCAAATTGGAGCAGGACCAGCAATCGCTTGCTCTGATACCATGTTAAACACATATGGACAGCAAGAGCAATAGGAAAGATAAAGCATGCAATTCAATTTTTATTCACAAATGATACACATTTATAGTACATGTGGTGACCGTTGGGATTCACATCCCAAGGTCCCTTGGACTGCTTAGTCTCTTTAGCTTCCACACTAACCCATTTAGGATTAGGTGTCCAACAGTGGTGGTGAATTGCATGCTTCATTGGGACAACCAACTGTGTAGTCTCTTGTGACAATGAACTACGCAGTTCCCGAAGTTAGACAATTATGCAACCCTTGAAAATAGGAAGTGTGCACTTCCCTATGATAGACCATATATGCTTCCTAATGGCAGTGTGGCACGTTTTCTATGTGGTTATCTTTACATGTGTCAATTAACTAAGTTTAGCTCCTTGATTTTAAGCATGCATGCTCGAAACCCTAACTCTAACTTCATGAGTACTATATAACAAGGCATCCTAGAGCTCATTATCACACTCATCTTTGGAGATCTACATATTATCATGAACACAAGGAGCTTTGGTTTCATTTGCACCACTTTTCTAGGTAAGTTTCTATTGTCACTTTTTGCTGCTTTTGTTTTCGCTTTTGTCACTTTTGCCTTTGTAACTGTCTTTTTTTACTGATTTTCACATAATGAGTGTTATTTTAGCTATTATTGGCTTCTACATGTGTCATTTTAGTATTTTATGTTTCTTTTCTAGAGTCGGTTCACATTCCATGTCTTTTTGTATGCTAATAATCATTGTTGTTGATGTATGTCAATACATGTTTGTCTTATGACTTTCATTGTTCTTCTCTCTCAATGTGTATACATACTTGGGTAAATATTGAACTACTGCACATCCTTGCTTCACCTTTCTACCTTCAGTTTTCAGATCTCGAGCCTTGCCTTATGTCATAAGAAAATGCAGAACTCCCAAAGCATCCCTCTCTCTCCAACCATGCATTTTGCAATTCTAGTCAAAAAATGGACTTGTCTTACCTACTGTGATTGCGAACTGTGCAATCCTAGACCCAATTGTGCATTGTGCATTCCTAGCTAGTAGTGAGGTCCCTCTTGTCCACTGTCACTATGAACAGCATAGTAGGGAAGCCTCTTTCCATGAGCAACTGTGCATTGTACCATCATAAGCCATAGTACCTCTCTCTTGCTCACTCAGCCTAAACAATCCTCTTTCAGTCACTGCATAATGTGCATTTCTAGTGACCAGTGAGTTGCTTTTTCCTCTATTGTGCTCCAACATTGCACAATTCCCCTTCCTAGTGGTTATCTCTTGCTTGTGATTTATTTATAGATTAGTTGATCTTTTATGGAACTTACTTGTTGTTTCCATGAGTGCATCTATTTCACCAGGTACTGTAGACAGATCATATCAATCTTTCATCATCCTCAAGCACCATGCCTCCAATTACCTAAAAATGTCGATCAAAGGAGGTTACAGATAGCAGTACTGAGGATGTCATGGAAAACAATTTGAAAGGAGTGCCCATCTTGTCAAACACTCAATGCTTTATCGTTAAATCTTATACTGTTACATGGTTGACCATCAAGGATATCTTCAATACGAATGAGTTCCCGTAGGATCTAGAAGATAACGAAGTTTATAAGAATGTTAAGAAATCAAGGTTACACAAAGTTTCTTGTAGGTATATTTTGCTACCTTGTGTCGATGCAATAAGATGGATACTATAGGTTCTAGACACCAAGATCATGGTGCTTCATTGTGTTAGTGGGGAACCATTTTCCTCTTACCAACCACATGAATTACACTCGTACTATAAGTTACCCAAGCTTAAGCAACATTTGCATTCCAAGTTTTATATAGGTTGGAGTTATTTGAATACCAGAGAAGTGATTAAGTCACGGTGGCAGGAATCGACTAAGTTTCGCCAAAACACAAATGGTATCTATACGACTAAGATTCTCAGGAAGGTTTATCAGTACCATATGGCTATGTATTGTAAGATGTATGGGTGGAAGAATACTGAATTATGTGATGAGGGTTGGATCTTAATGCTTTATCCACTTGTCACAGAAGAAAAAGTATTCAATTGGGCTCAATTGTTGGCCCAACAACTGAAGAATAATGTGATTAAGGTGAAAGAACCACCACAGGGTAAATAACCACAATTCTAGATGGTATTTGTGCCCGCCATGAATTCCCGGGTCTAGGCTGGAAGTGGAATCCAAGAGAACTCCCTATCAATAAGTTACTATCAGAATATAACTATAGAGGAGTTTATGAAAATATTTCTCGACATTTCTTCATTGTATTATATCATATGATCTTTGAAGTAGAAGCACCTTGCATGTCTTATGAAGCTAGAACAATAGTTACAAAGATACCATATTGGTTTGCTTCACCTCAAGGTACATAGCTTAGAGTGTTAAATTTATGAATATCTCCACATATCATGCCAAGGTATGTGACCAACAAAGTGGTCATGCAAGAGGTTGGATACCAACTTAGCACATGTCTATCCTAGTTGTTGCAGAATAAGAAGGCATGTTGGTCTTCCTTTCCTCTGCAAGTGGGATCTTATGAGCTCAAGAGATTGAAGGCTATAGAAATAGAAGCTGAGGAACTTATCTTCCTTAATTTTGGGGAGATGAATTTTCACATATATGATCCTAGGGGAGTGTATAAACAAAATTGTGCTAAGTTGCATTTTTCCTACCCATATAAGTCTCATCGTTGGGAATCAGAAGAAAAGATAAAGAATTGGTACAATGGTTCCTGAGCACATCCGTCAGGTGATGAGGTAGGCCCTTCCAATATGGTTCATGAACAAGATGGTGTCTAGGAAAGGAATTAGAAGGAAGTGCCCACTCCAGTTAGCATTGCCAAGACAAAGAGGAAATTTGTGCACATTCATGAGGTAGAGAGGAGCTAGAAATTTAGAGCAAATCTTATTATTACTAAAGGGGCCATTGAAACATAAAATAGGAGAAAGGAGTTTGAGGAATCAAGGGAGAAGTAGTAAGAGGGAGAATAGAAAAAAGAAGAAGAACAAAAGCAAAAAGAAGAATAGGAAAACGAGGAAAGAGAAGACATGCAAAAAAGAAACGAATTATTTAAGAGTATTGTGTATCTCATCCAAAGTCACCGACCTTCCCAAGTCAGAATTTTGATATGGCGATAACATACAAGGGTAAGCCCCCAGCCCCCAAAGTTGATCTAGAATATCTACATCTGTATGGGACGAAAACAAATTTTCAAAGAAAAGAACTGCTTTCTTTTGGATGTCTTAAGTGCTATAAACTTTACCACCTGACGTTGATTCCATTTCCCAAATGGAATTACTACTCTTCCTTTTCTATGCATAATGTTGAAAGAAATGAGTGTTTATATCACCCTTCATTATCCAAATGGATCTACTCTTCACACGCTAAGTGGCCTCCATAGAATTTAAGATATTCCTTTTTTCACTTTCCAATTCTTGAAAAAGAGCCATTTGTGATGGGGATGGGACATATGGGTCCATGAGCTTCCCCAAATTTTCACCTCATTATCAATTCGGTTCAAATATTCCCTCATGACTTGCTTCCTACATCTTTCCCACGCATAACCTTTATGCTTCAAGTGCTTTAATTTGATATAAATCAGGTCCATCACCGAAGTTTCCTCCCAACAAGCCATGGCCCCCCAAGAGTCACAAACCAATTTATTAAAATCCTCCTCCTAGAGCCATGTTTTGTTGAAATTGAAAGGCATATATGCCATGTCATCTCCCCTCTCCACTAAAGGACAATAAAACAATGATCAAATAATTTTGTCTGTACAACCCACGAGCTAACATACACCACCATTCCCAAAACATTCTCATGAAGCATAAACCTTTCAAGCCTCTTACCAATATATGCAGTACCTGAATGACCATTGTTGCAAGTGGAAACTAGAGGTGTAGGGCACGTGTCCACAAGATGGTTTTCAATAAAAATGTCCTGCAGGTAACTACCCAAAGGATGATAATAACAACCATGTCACCATACTTCATCACCCAATAAGGTCGCATTGAAATCTCCCGATAATATCACCGATCCAATTTTGAGAATCAGACACATATTCATATGATTCCAAAAGGCCATATGATCACGGTACGAAGCATAAACATTTACAAAATGGAGACAACCCAACAAACCCTTGAAAAAGCCAATTACTAATATGCCTAGTCCAAAATTGACCTGAATATCGGAATAATGACGAAACATTTAATTTGTTTTGTTAAAACCAAAATCTTAGCCTCCCCCCTATTATTTCAATCTTATCCCACCCCTTTTCTTTTAATCATTTTTATTAGAAAAAAATATTCTTTTACTTAATCTAATCACTAATTTGTATTCCATTTTAATTCATTCCCAATCTCTATTAAAATTTTCCTTTATTCCATTCTTATTTTATTCTTATTTTAATTTAATTTCTTAATCTATTCCATCTCCTTAACCCAATTGTATTCTTTCTTAACTTAATTCTAATTTAATTTATTTTTCTTTAATTATTATCTATTTTACTTTTACCTAGTTACTTTCATTTAATCGAATTGTAATTAGCTTTACCTCCTCTCTTTAAATTATTCACGATTAATTTATATTTTCTTAATAATTTATTAATTGTCCTTTTTATTTTTCTTTCCTTAATTTTTTATTCATTTAGATATTCTTCTAATATTTAATTTTTTATATATTAATATTTAATACTATCTTATTTTTTATCGAAATATATATTCAATATTTTTTAATTTTTACATAAATAATTAACTCTTTTTTTATATATTTTAATTTTTTTTGAGGTAAGCACCACGGGGGATTGAACCAGTGACCTATCACAAGGAGTGCTTACGTGCACAACCTTGTGGGATTTTATACATTTTAATTTCACTATAATCTATTTTTATTAATTTATTCTCATTTAATTCAACTTTATCCTTCTTTCTATGTTACTCAAATTCTCATAATTAATTTTGTTAATTTTTTCTTTCTAATTTATCTTATATTCTTAATTTATTTTTTCCTTTTCTTAATCTAACTCTAATTTAATCTATCCCTATATTTGGGTTACAAGTGGAGATCACAGGGAATGATGGGCTCCATGACAAGCAACTCTAGAGCATTTATGGCAGGAGGATGGTGACGCATCCCACCTGCCATCACCATATGCCAAATTCTCTGCATAAGTTGGGGTGGTTGGATGACAAAGAATTCACATTCAATATTTCATTCGGTAGAGAGACTAAGGTTAATTCCATAGGGGGTTGTTCAACTTCTCATTTGTAGCATCAAGAAAGGAGGAGAGTTTAGTAGAGAGGGAAGAGGGAATTCATGTCTGGCAACCATGGTTCGTGAGCATGGTCGTCCCAGAAGAGGTGCAAGAGAAAGAGGAAGAGGAAGAGGTCGTCAACCTCTGCCACCATGGCATGGTCCAGGAGCATAAAAATTTGATGAGGACCTTCCATTACGCATCAAACAAATGATTGCTGATATGGAAGTAGAAGAGATAGGAAACACAAGTGATGGTCATTGGGCGCTGAGGAACTTGCTTGGATGACACTTGAGAGATCATGAAGACATTCTTAGGGTGGTGAATAGCCAAGTCAGATTTAGACTCTTACCTTGTCCAGCCTAGGTCTGCATTACATGTTTTGGTTGGCACTATGGGAATTCAGTTCCCTCCAACACCCCAGCCTTTTACGCCTTCTAATTCCTTGGATAGCTTGGACTCCTCTTATTTGAATCCTTTGAACTTGGTATCTCAAGGTGAAAAACCACCCAGTCCTAAGAAGTCAAAGCTTACAAGAAGGGGGGATAAGGCCTCTGAAAAATTAGGACTATTGGGCAATGATGGGAAGGAGCGAGCCAATGGCAGTAGGGTAACAATAGATGATAAGCAAAAGGAAGAGATATTGTAACATGATGCAAGCACCAACTTTGGAGGAACATTAGTGGAGTGGGAAAGGCAATCATGGCCAAAGGAAGGCCAAGACAATTCCTTCAATTAATTCCTAACATGTATAGAAGCGCTATGAGGAATCGAGAAAATTTGTTTGAGTCTCTTCTATTTTTTTTTTGCATGTTAACTCTGTTTTTGTTGTTAAAATATGGTTTCAAGACACTCAGGGAGACCATTTGGTTTCCCATATATGGGCAGATGGTCTTCCCCAGACTTGGCTCAGTGCCAGTTTCAGGTTAGACAAACTTTTTTGTTTCTTGAACAAAAAACAAGAAACAAATTCTAGACAAGGTTCGTCGACGATTCTACATGCTTGTACTCTGTAAATTCTTAGTAATCTAATGAAATATTAAAAAAAAAAACTCTAATTTAATCTATATTCTAATTCTTTTTCAATATTTTAATATAAATTGTTAACCCTCATCTTATCTCTTTAGAATCGATTTAACCATCATCTATTTTATTATTTTTAACATATCTAATTGAACCTTAACTCATTAATATTAATATTAGTTTACCATAATATACTATTTTATTATTTAATCTATTTTTCTTGCCATTTTTCCTATCCTTTTAAACTTTTTAATTAATCTCATCAAATTGCATTATTAATTATTAATAAAATTGGTACATTTTCTTTAAAATTTTACGGTGATATCTTTTATATATATTTTTGTTTTTATTTCTTTTTAATATTAATTTTAAGTTTTATCTTTGAAGATGGATACACTTGTTGACCCAAAATGTTAAACACCCTCAGCAATCTATACATTTCCCAAACATTTTCAACTCAATAATATAAAATATATTAAAAAAGTAAATAATATAAGTATATTAAAATAAATTGGGAAGGGAAGGGAAAAAAAACAAAAACCTTAAATTCCAATTCTCTTAGAGAAATTATTGGGCCAGTTGAAAAATGGAATAGGGACACAGATTAAAGTGATTAATGGGTTAATATTCTATAGGCAAAAATTTTCATATAAATGTGTACGAGAGTTAAAAAGTTAAAAAGCAGATGGAAAATAAGTTTATTAAAAATAATTATTTAGAAATAAATAGAGTTACATTTTTGTAATTTGATTTTTGTGGAGATGATTGATTTTTTACATTATATTTTTTGAATGTAAAAAATGATACAACACATTAGAAAACCTTTGGTATTTATATGGTGTCTAGCCTTAACAATTTGGAAATGTATTATTTTTTGAAATTTTAATTAAATTTCTACATGCTTGACCATAAAATCTACCCAAAAGATTAAATAAATACTTTAGATAAACCACTACGAAATAAATAATAATAATAATAAGAATCCCATAAAATCTACCCAAAAAATTAAATAAAAACCTTAATAAACCACTATGAAATAAATAATAATAAATTAAAAAAAAAAAATTGAGACCATTTAAATTCTGAATTTTCCCACTGTTAGAAAAAATGAAATTTTTTTAGTCAGGTCGTTGGAAGATGCTCTGATGGTTGTTGGTGATTCGAGAGGAGTCTCGAACTCTGGATCTTTGTGTGATCATCTCTGAGAGTTGGATGAAAGCGCCTCCACAATTCCATGTTTGCTGCAAGTTATCATCGCTAAGAGTTGGATGAAAGAGAATGTGGTTGTAAATACAATTCTAAGAAAAGGAAACAGTAATTTCAGAAAAATAAGAATGAAATGATATTTTAATTAAAAATAGTCTATGTGATTATTAGTTCCTTGTTTTTGGTCTTTTGTAATTCAATATTTTTTTATTCAAATTGATGATGAATTGGCCCAACTCCAACAATCCCTTTACTAAAAAGACAATGCAAAGAAACCAATGCTAGCATATTTCCATAACTTTATCAAATGTCTTTGAATGGGTCACATTCCAAAATTAAAAAATAAAAATAGTTTAACTAAATCAGAATTATATGTATTTTTTTTAGAAAGAAAATCACTTGTTTTCATTATATATATTTTTTTGCATATACACTAGTTTTCTTCTCTTTTCACCATGTTGCTCTAATACATATACAAAACATGTTACTTCTATTATGACTTTAAGTTAAAAATCTATCACTCTATTCATCCATGTGGCTACATGTAGAAATATCTTCAAACTATCCCAATACACAAAATTGATTATGTTTCTCTATGTAATGCCAAAAAAAACAAATATGAAACAAAAAGTATGTCAAATCATATTTTAGAGTTGTAAGAAAATCCTAACATACTAGAGAATTGTGACATCTTCTCATATCGTGATGTTTCTAGACTGCTGAAAATAACCATTTTCGAAAGCAAAGTATCTGATCAACCCCAACTCTGAGTTGCATCTATCTTTGGACAATTTATCTGCTTCACTACTTTGGTCTCTATAAATATGGGAAAAGGAGAGCCTTTTGAAATATTTGATGATCCTTCAAATCCCGTCCTTCTAATTTGTGAGCTCAAGGATCTCTAACATATATATAAATTTACTTACTCTACAACCACCTTGGAGTCTCTGAAGATGTCAATTTCCTCAAGGCCAAGCCATTTGGAGCAATAAAGAACTCCTCACATAG
The DNA here is from genome assembly GCA_000404065.3 of Pinus taeda. NCBI lineage: Eukaryota > Viridiplantae > Streptophyta > Pinopsida > Pinales > Pinaceae > Pinus > Pinus taeda. The sequence goes on from APFE030805040.1 coordinate 26,198, forward strand.
CAAGAAGCTCTGCTTTGGTGCTTGTGCCATTGCAAATCAAGAACTATATCTTTACAATTTAGGCAATAGTTTGATATATAATTAAATTTTGCAATTAATGAGTAGTTATTTTGTATATATCATGTGTTTTTAAAATCTATTTCACTCTAGAAATGTGAAAAGTGATATACATATGTCAAAAACTTTATATGAAAAATGTTGGATGTCTAATTTAATTCCGCATCTAATTAGTTCCTACAATTTCAATGTATTGCAACTTGTACTTCTACTTGAATTATCACTAACAAAAATTAATAACTAAAATACTTGTTGCACATTACCCCATGTACTACTCACATTATGAGAAGTTAATGTTCATTAATCCTTTATGACATCACATTTGCAGTGGCCTAATGCCAACCTTTGGTTTAACACTAGCGAAACTAGACTAATGACAACTATTTGTCTTTGGAAAATTCATATTCAAATATCACAAAAATAAACAACATAAAAAAGTCATAGTTGTCGTTTACTATGAAGTCTTAGATACATATATTGACCTATGCTAGAAAGGAAACTAAGACACAACGCCATGAAAGCCATGGGCTTAGATAATATTCTGAAAATTAAGTATATTATGAGGGCTCCACCTCTCTTGGGGTGTCTTTAGCTTGACATGATGTTGAGTTGCTCCTAAGTATGGTTCCGATGCAAGGCTAATTTCAATTTTTTCTATATGACACCTCAAGTCATGTATAACCAATTGCATTTCATCAAACATGAGGAGTATTTCATCCTTTGCATCATTGCGCTCCAACAAGTTTTTGCTTAACAACAACTTCTTGTGTCAATATAAATCAATTATGTAAAGGTTTTGATTCTATTGATCCTGCGTGCGGCTGGTGTTAGGGAACGAGGCCGCAACATCAAATAGAAAATTTGCGTTTAACAAACATTCTCGCTCTTATATCAAATCCTCCTCAACTCTTTTTTGTTTTGTTTTGTTTTCCGGTAGCATGATTCGCGGTCACTGAGTGGATGCTACTTCCATATCCAGTAATCCATCAAAGGAGGTCTAATATATCAAGCCTAATCCCAAGGGCATTGAGGAGATTTGACCTCGTGACCTCCCAATAATCTAGGTACTTAGCAATGAGGGCTCAACTAATTGAGCTATCCCTTGGGTCTAAAATCCTCCTCAACTTACTTGAGTTCCTATTACATTTCTTGTGTTCTCTACTCCCTAAATCGGTGCACTAAAGTCTCTACCCCAAACCAAGCTTGTGAACTAACAAATGCACCTTGACCTCCACTCTCCTACAACAATGTGCCCTTTGCCTAGTCATGGCAGAAACTGGAAAAATTGGGGATGAATGGAAGAGCAAAGTTGGTTGAGGACAATCATTCAGACATAAACTAGAAGGAAAAGAAAAATGTAGACAATGGGGTTGTTTTCGAGCCCCTCCTCTCAAGAGCCAAGTCTAAAAATAGGGAACAATTCAAAACATGTGAAGGAAACATCCATTGTTGATTGTGCAAAATACACCTAATGAGCAAAAGTAGGAGGGGATGTTCATTCTATAGAGAGATGGGAAAATGAAAATGATAGAATTTATCATAGTGAAGGGTGGTTAGCCATTATAAGCATCCGAGAAAAGCTTAACCCAACTTTTCCATGATGATATGATGTTAATGTTGTAGTCCTTGGTCTGTTAGACATTAATTATTATTAATTCATGATGAGACGAGGGTTATGTGTCCCATGTTTGACTAACAAGGGGAGGATGTGTGGCATGTCTCCTCCACTTATTGTGTGGAGTGATGACGATCACATCCCTCCCTTATTTCATCCTTTCTCACACCATATGGGGAAAAAGTGCCTGTTTGCACTATAAGTTCACAATTTGTTTTCAAGTTATAGCCCTACAAGTTCTCCCATGAGACAAAGAGGTGTATGTTAGGCCTTGAACAACCTTCATTTTCCAATCTATTCACCAACTTATTGTCATCCTTGTGTATGTGAGAGGGAATCACAACCTGAGTCTCACTAAAGAGACTCATTGAAACTATCTTAGTACCACTTCTAAGTTTTTTTTAGAATAGATGAGGAGGAAGTTAAGCCATCGTCTTGAATTCTATTTATTAAGCTAATGTTTATTTTAATAATACATTGTTTGTTTCAAAAAAAATAAAAATTGTTACTTCAAAATTTTTCTAATTTAGGATACCACCTCTATCCAAATAATAAAGCCGTATTATGCAAATAGTTGTTTGTTCAGGTTCAAAAGTTCCCAAGTTCAGAATCAAACCTCAAATGAAAATATGATGCAAGTTATTTTAACCTTTTAAAACTCATAAATTAGAATTTAAATAGATATAAGCATAGATAGTGTTAAACCCAAATCTATCAAGTACCAAAAGGGATCAAATTTGTTGATGTCTATTTTTTTTTATCATCTAATTCTATGTCATGTATTAATTCCATAATATTTAAAATATATATATACATTAACAAATTGAAAAGATAAAGAATTGGTACAATGCTTCCTGAGCACATGCATCAGGTGATGAGGCAGGCGCTTCCAATATGGTTCATGAACAAGATGGTGTCCAGGAAAGGAATTAGAAGGAAGTGCCCACTCCAGTTAGCATTGCCAAGATAAAAAGGAAATTTGTGCACATTCATGAGGCAGAGAGGAACCAGAAATTTAGAGCAAATCCTATTATTACTTAAGGGGCCATTGAAGTAGAAAACAGGAGAAAGGAGTTTGAGGAATCAAGGGAGAAGTAGTAAGAGGGAGAATAGAAAAAAGAAGAACAAGAAAATGAGGAAAGAGAAGACATGCAAAAAAGATACGAATTATTTAAGAGTATTGTGTATCTCATCCAAAGTCACCGACCTTCCCAAGTCAGAATTTTGATATGGCAAGAACATACAAGGGTAAGCCCCCAATCCCCAAAGTTGATCCAAAATATCCACATTTGTACGGGTCGAAAACAAATTTTCAAAGAAAAGAACTACTTTCTTTTGGATGTCTAAGGTGCTATAAACTTTACCACCTGACGTTGTTTCCATTTCCCAAATGGAATTACTACTCTTCCTTTTCTATGCATAATGTTGAAAGAAATGAGTGTTTATATCACCCTTCATTATCCAAATGGATCTACTCTTCACACGCTAAGTGGCCTCCATAGAATTTAAGATATTCCTATTTTCACTTTCCAATTCTTGAAAATGAGCCATTTGTGATGGGGCTGGGACATATGGGTCCATGAGCTTCCCCAAATTGTCACCTCATTATCAATTTGGTCCAAATATTCCCTCATGACTTGCTTCCTACATCTTTCCCATGCATAAACTTTATGCTTCAAGTGCTTTAATTTGATAGAAATCAGGTCCATTGCTAAAGTTTCCTCCCAACAAGCCATGACCCCCCAAGAGTCACAAACCAATTGATTAAAATCCTCCTCCTAGAGCCATGTTTTGTTGAACTTGAAAGGGATATATGCCATGTCATCTCCCCTATCCACTAAAGTACAATAAAAAAAATGATCAAATACTTTTGTCTGTACAACCCACGAGCTAACATACCCCACCATTTCCAAAACATTCTCATGAAGCATAAACCTTCAAGCCTCTTACCAATACATGCAGTACCTGAACGACCATTGTTGCAAGTGGAAACCAGAGGTGTAGGGCACGTGTCCACAAGATGGTTTTCAATAAAAATGTCTTGCAAGTAACTACCCAAAGGATCATAATGACAACTATGTCGCCATACTTCACCCCCCAATAAGGTCACATTGAAATTTCCTGATAATATCACTGATCCAGTTTTGAGAATCAGACACATATTCATATGATTCCAAAAGGCCCTATGATCACAGTATGAAGCATAAACATTTACAAAATGGAGACAACCCGGCAAACCCCTAAAAAAGCCAGTTACTAATATGCCTAGTCCAACATTGACCTGAATATCAGAATAATAACCAAACATTTAATTTGTTTTGTTAAAACCAAAATCTTAGCCTCTAACCCCTTCCACTTGAACCATGTCATTAGGGAACCTCTTGAAATAGAAAAGCACCCTAACAACTTTGATCGAGAAGATGGAATCAACTAAGCCATTCTAAGAAGCCTATTATCCATTTTCTCTCCTCTAAACCTTATTCCCCTAATATTGATGTTTGTAACCCTCCTTCACCTCTCGCATGATTCTCATATGTCCTTATTTCCCCCTCTTATTTCAATCTTATCCCACCCCTTTTCTTTTAATCATTTTTATTAAAAAAAATATTCTTTTACTTAATAATCACTAATTTGTATTCTATTTTAATTCATTCCCATTCTCTATTAAAATTGTCCTTTATTCCATTCTTATTTTAATTTAATTTCTTAATCTATTCCATCTCCTTAACCTAATTGTATTCTTTCTTAATTTAATTCTAGTTAATTTATTCTATAATTTATTTAGTTATTTACTCTAATTAACTTTTACCTTGGTCCCTTTAATTTATCGAATTTCTACTTAGCTTTAACCCTCATCTCTTTGATATTTTTACTAAGTCCTTTTTATTTACTCTTCCTTAATCTATTCTAATTTTAACTTATATTCTAATAATTTATTTTAATTTAATACTATTTTTATAATTTAATATTATCTTATTAATGTTTACCGAATTATATTATTTCAAGTTATTTATATTTTATATAATAATTAACTCTTATATTATTTATATTGGTAGGTAAGCACCCAGAGGGATTTGAACAGTGGCCTATCGCCAGGAGTGCCTTTAATTGGTGTACCCATTCACCAGCAATCCAAAGCCCCGTGGGCTTTTATATATTTTAATTTCACCATAATCTATTTTTATTAATTTATTCTCATTTAATTCAACTTTATCCTTCTTTCCATGTTACTCAAATTCTCATAATTAATTTTGTTAATTTTTTCTTTCTTTCTAATTTATCTTATATTCTTAATTTATTTTTTCCTTTTCTTAATCTAACTCTAATTTAATCTATCCCTATATTTGGGTTACAAGTGGAGATCACAAGGAATGATGGGCTCCATGACAAGCAACTCTAGAGCATTTATGGCAGGAGGATGGTGACGCATCCCACCTGCCATCACCATATGCCACATTCTTTGCACAAGTTGGGGTGGTTGGATGACAAAGAATTCACATTCAATATTTCATTGGGTAGAGAGACTAAGGTTAATTCCATAGGGGTTTGTTCAAATTCTCATTTGTAGCGTCAAGAAAGGAGGAGAGTTTAGCAGAGAGGGAAGAGGGAATTCATGTCTGGCAACCATGGTCCGTGAGCATGGTCATCCCAGAAGAGGTGGAAGAGGAAGAGGAAGAGGCCGTCAACCTCTGCCACCATGGCATGGTCCATGAGCATAACAATTTGATGAGGACCTTCCATTACGCATCAAACAAATGATTGCTGAGATGGAAGTAGAAGAGATAGGAAACACAAGTGATGGTCATTGCGCGTTGAGGAAGGGAATTCAGTTCCCTCCAACACCCCCGCCTTTTACGCCTTCTAATTCCTTGGATAGCTTGGACTCCTCTTCTTTGAATCTTCTGAACTTGGTATCTCAAGGTGCAAAACCACCTAGTCCTAAGAAGTTAAAGCTTACAAGAAGGGGGGATAAGGCCTATGAAAAATTAGGACTATTGGGCAATGATGGGAAGGAGCAGGCCAATGGCGGTAGGGTAACAATAGATGAGAAGCAAAAGGAAGAGATATTGTAACAAGATGCAAGCACCAACTTTGGAGGAACATTAGTGGAGTGGGAAAGGCAATCATGGCCAAAGGAAGGCCAAGACAATTCCTTCAATTAATTCCTAACACGTATAGAAGCGCTATGAGGAATCGAGAATTCTTTTTTTTTTGCATGTTAACTCTGTTTTTGTTGTTAAAATATCGTTTCAAGACACTTAGGGAGACCATCTGGTTTCCCATCTATGGGCAGATGGTCTTCCCGAGACTTGGCTCAGTGCTAGTTTCAGGTTAGACAAAGTTTTTTGTTTCTTGAACAAAAAACAAGAAACAAATTCTAGACAAGGTCCGTCGACGATTCTACATGCTTGTACTCTATGTAAATTCTTAGTAATCTAATGAAATCTTAAAAAAAAAAAATCAAATTTAATCTATATTCTAATTCTTTTTCAATATTTTAATATAAATTGTTAACCCTCATCTTATCTCTTTAGTATCGATTTAACCGTCATCTATTTTATTATTTTTAACATATCTAATTGAACCTTAACTCATTAATATTAATATTAGTTTACCATAATATAGTATTTTATTATTTAATCTATTCTTCTTGCCATTTTTCCTATCCTTTTTAAACTTTTTTAATTAATCT
>APFE030805040.1:33068-48931 GCA_000404065.3 Pinus taeda
GGAAGAAAAAAAAAACTTAAATTCCAATTCTCTTAGGGAAATTATTGGGCGAGTTGAAAAATGGAATAGGGACACAGATTAAAGTGATTAATGGGTTAATATTCTATAGGCAAAAAATTTCATATAAATGTGTATGAGAGTTAAAAAGTTATAAAGCAGATGGAAAATAAGTTTATTAAAAATAATTATTTAGAAATAAATAGAGTTACATTTTTGTAATTTGATTTTTGTGGAGATGATTGATTTTTTACATTATATTTTTTGAATGTAAAAAATATACAACACATTAGAAAACCCTTGGTATTTATATGGTGTCTAGTCCTAACAATTTGGAAATTTATTATTTTTTGAAATTTTAATTAAATTTACATACTTGAACCATAAATCTACCCAAAAGATTATATGATACTTAGAGATAATACCACTTGAATAATAATATAATAAAGCTCCCATAATCTAAACAAAATTTCAATACACCTTAAAACAGCTTGAATTATAATAATAATAAATAAATAAATTGAGACCATTTAAATTCTGAATTTTCCCACTGTTAGAAAAAATGAAATTTTTTTAGTCAGGTCGTTGGAAGATGCTCTGACGGTTGTTGGTGATTCGAGAGGAGTCTCGAATTCCGGATCTTTGTGTGATCATCTCTGAGATTTGAATGAAAGCGCCTCCACAATTCCAAGTTTGCTGCAAGTTATCATCGCTAAGAGTTGGATGAAAGAGAATGTGGTTGTAAATACAATTCTAAGAAAAGGGAAATAGTAATTTCAGAAAAATAAGAATGAAATGATATTTTAACGTTCAATAGATTAAAAATAGTCTATGGGATTATTAGTTCCCTATTTTTGGTCTTTTGTAATTCAATATTTTTTTGTTCAAATTGATGATGAGTTGGCCCAACTCCAACAATCCCTTCACTAAAAAGACAATGCCAAGAAACCGATGCTAGCATATTCCCATAACTTTATCAAATGTCTTTGAATGCATCACATTCCAAAATTAAAATTAAAAATAGTTTAGATAAATCAGAATTATATGTATTTTTTTTCGAGAAAGAAAATCACTTGTTTTCATTATATATATATTTTTTGCATATACACTAGTTTTCTTCTCTTTTCACCATGTTGCTCTAATACATACACAAAACATGTTACTTCTATTATGACTTTAAGTTAAAAATCTATCACTCTATTCATCCATGTGGCTACATGTAGAAATATCTTCAAACTATCCCAATACACAAAATTGATTATGTTTCTCTATGTAATGCCAAAAAAAACAAATATGAAAAAAAAAGTATGTCAAATCATATTTTAGAGTTGTAAGAAAATCCTAACATACTAGAGAATTGTGACATCTTCTCATATCGTGATGTTTCTAGACTGCTGAAAATAACCATTTTCGAAAGCAAAGTATCTGATCAACCCCACCTCTGAGTTGCATCTATCTTTGGACAATTTATCTGCTTCACTACTTTGGTCTCTATAAATATGGGAAAAGGAGAGCCTTCTGAAATCTTTGATGATCCTTCAAATCCCGTCCTTCTAATTTGTGAGCTCAAGGATCTCTAACATATATCTAAATTTACCTACTCTACAACGACCTTGGAGTCTCTGAAGATGTCAATTTCCTCAAGGCCAAGCCATTTGGAGCAATAAAGAACTCCTCACATACCAAGAAGCTTTGCTTTGGTGTTTGTGCCTTCGCAAATCAGGAACTATATCTTCACAATTTAGGCAATAGTTTGATATATAATTAAATTTTGCAATTAATGAGTAGTTATTTTGTATATATCATGTGTTTTTAAAATCTATTTCACTATAAAATGTGAAAAGTGATATACATATATAAATTAGGAATATATCAAAAACTTTATATGCAAAATGTTGGATGTCTAATTTAATTCCGCATCTAATTAGTTCTTACAATTTCAATGTATTGCAACTTGTACTTCTACTTGAATTATCACTAACAAAAATTAATAACTGAAATACCTATTGCACATTACCCCATGTACTACTCACATTATGTGAAGCTAATGTTCATTAATCCTTTATAACGTCACATTTGCAGTGGCCTAATGCCAACCTTTGGTTTAACACTAGCGAAACTAGACTAATGACAACTATTTGTCTTTGGAAAATTCATATTCAAATATCACAAAAATAAACAACATAAAAAAGAAGTAGTTGTAGTTTACTATGAAGTCTTAGATACATATATTGACCTATGCTAGAAAGGAAACTAAGACATAAAACCATGAAAGCCATGGGCTTAGATAATATGCCGAGAATTAAGTATATTATGAGGGCTCCACCTCTCTTGGGGCGTCTTTAGCTTGACATGATGTCGAGTTGCTCCTAAGTATGATTTCGATGCAAGGCTAATTTCAATTTTGTCTAGATGACACCCCAAGTCATGTATAACCAATTGCATTTCATCAAACATGAGGAGTATTTCATCCTTTGCATCATTGCTCTCCAACAAGATTTTGCTTAACAACAACTTCTTGTGTCAATATAAATCAATTGTGTAAAGGTTTTGATTCTATTGATCCCGTGTGCGGCTGGTGTCAGGGACCGAGGCTGCAACATCAAATAGAAACTTTGCATTTAACAAACATTCTCGCTCTTATATCAAAAGTGGGTGCTACTTCCACGGGCAATAATCCATCAAAGGAGGCCTAATATATCAAGCCTAACCCCAAGGGAATTGAGGAGATTTGACCTTGTGACCTCCCAATAAGCAAGGTACTTAGAAATGAGGGCTCGACTAATTGAGCTATCCCTTGGGGTTAAAATCCTCCTCAACTTACTTGAGTTCCTATTACATTTCTTGTGTTCACTACTCCCTAAATCGGTGCACTAAAGTCTCTACCCCATACCAAGCTTGTGAACTAACAAATGCACCTCGACCTCCACTCTCCTACAACAATGTGCCCTTTGCCTAGTCATGGCAGAGACTGGAAAAATTGGGGATGATTGGAAGAGCAAAGTTGGTTGAGGACAATCATTCAGACATAAAATAGAAGGAAAAGAAAAATGTAGACAATGGGGTTGTTTTCGAGCCCCTCCTCTCAAGAGCCAAGTCTAAAAATAGGGAACAATTCAAAACATGTGAAGGAAACACACATTGTTGATTGTGCAAAATACACCTAATGAGCAAAAGTAGTAGGGGATGTTCATTCCATAGAGAGATGGGAAAATGAAAATGATAAAGTTTATCATGGTGAAGGGTGGCTAGCCATTATAAGCATTGGGGAAAAGCTTAACCCAACTTTTCCATGATGATATGATGGTAATGTTGTAGTCCTTGGTTTGTTAGACATTAATTATTACTAATCCATGGTGAGATGAGGGTTATATGTCCCATGTTTGACTAACATGGGGAGGATGTGTGGCATGTCTCCTCCACTTATTGTGTGGAGTGATGACGATCACATCCCTCCCTTCCTTATTTCATCCTTTCTCACACCATATGGGGAAAAAGTGCCTGTTTGCACTAAGAGTTCACAATTTGTTTTCAAGTTATAGCCCTACAATTTCTCCCATGAGACAAAGAGGTGTATGTTAGGCCTTGAACAACCTTCATTTTCCAATCTATTCACCAACTTATTGTCATCCTTATGTATGTGAGAGGGAATCACAACCCGAGTCTCACTAAAGAGACTCATTGAAACTATCTTAGTACCACTACTAAGTTTTTTTAAGGATAGATGAGGAGGAAGTTAAGTCATCATCTTGAATTCTATTTATTAATTTAATGTTTATTTTAATAATACATTGTGTGTTTCATTTATTTTTTTTTTACTTCAAAATTCTTCTAGTTTAGGATACCACCTCTATCCAAATAATAAAACCGTATTATGCAAATAGTTGTTTGTTCAGGTTCAAAAGTTCCCAAGTTTAGAATCAAACCTCAAATGAAAATATGATGCAAGTTATTTTAACCTTTTAAAACTCCTAAATTAGAATTTTAATAGATATAAGCATAGATAATCTTAAACCCAAATCTATCAAGCACCAAAAGGGATCAAATTTGTTGATGTCTATTTTTTTATCATCTAATTCTATGTCATGTATTAATTCCATAATATTTAAAATATATATATATACATTAACAAATTGAATTGCTAGACACTTGATAGATCATAACGAATCTATGCCAATTTAAATTAATCTTAATTTAACATGTAGTTATATTGGTGTATTTGTTTTTAGATATTGTTGCATGCACATATGTAATTATTTATTTATTTAAATAAAATTTTATATTAATTGAAATACAATTGATTTGTATTTTTAAACTTTTAATGTAATGTTACGTTCATTAATTTGTTTTTAACATAAATGAGAATTTTGTGTTAAGTTGCAAGTCTACGCCTAGATTGCAGTAGATACATTATGAATTAATAGTTGTGTCTTCCATATTTCTTCTAGTTCCCTCCCACTTGTCGGAGCTTCAAGGTCTTCCAGAGAGACTATATATTTTAAAGCAACAATTGAGGTGTTGTATGTATAAACCTTACCAAATTGACCTCCCAAAAGGAAAAATTTACACATCATAGTTTATTCATTACTTACAAATATAAGAGAGAACATAACCTCCAATACTCATCTTGATTACAGAATGCTAATAAGCATGTGAAAACTATTTATGCTTAACTCCCCAAACTTAGTTTACAACCTTCATTGGCACAACTGTCGACGTTTTTCTTAAGGTCCCTAAGGACATGATGATATTCTATAAATGAGATACCTTTTGCAATCTTCTTGATTCTTCTTACTAGGATGCTTTCTAACATTTTGTCCTTTGAAGATGCACCTTTCACTGAACGTTGGATAAGGATTAAATAGTTTCCCAAAACAATTAATGTAATAAGTATCACTACAAAAGAATCATTTACAGGACTAACCTACTTGCAACACATTTAATTGAATGGCATTCTGCCATATTACAACTATAGAATTAATACAATAAAATGAAATTATCCAGGCTGCATACGAGATGACTTAATATAAATAACCTGTACTAAGCATTTAATAATGTAAATACATATGTAAGGCCCTATGCGTCTACCATGTATGATATGGTGGGGTTATTCACTGTTGTCGACTTTATGTTAAACTCGGTGTTGTACTAGGCAATTCCCTGACACACCACTTGGAAGTTTCAAATTATGGTCATTAGATATAAATGTGATTTAATTTGATGTGCATAAGTTCAATCAATATACTTCCTACCTCGACCGCCTGGGGACACATCCACTATCCACCTGGGGGTTGCTCGATCCTACAATGCAGGTGGAAGCAACAAATGTTGAGGTAACCATCTGCTCCCGGGTCTCGAAGCTTCCCCTCATTCTTTTGCTCAGAGTTATGGTTTTCTAGTTCTGTAACATGGTTTATTGGTGATGGAAAAATTGTTTGAAAGGGATTCATAGCAAGCGGTAGATTCTCCCTTCCACTGCTCAAGCATTGTGCCTCTCTAGCCTTATTCTCCTAACATTTTTAGGAAGATATCCCCTAATTTCTCTTGGGTTTCTTTTTTTTTTGAAGTTTTCTTCTGTTCTTACCTTGGCAGTAACAATGAAAAGGGTTGATGGAACAAATTCCTCTTGGATTAGGTCTTTTACTTTGCAATATTTTCTTGTTTATGACTCTTCTCATTCATGGATTTGCTTGACTATAACAACTTCTCCTTTTGCGTTTCGCAGTGCCGGAACATGCACGGTCTTGCTTAGTTCAGGTATTGTGGTTATATTCAATGTTATCTTTTTCCTTAAGTTTATATGGCTTACAAATCCTTAGTTTCATTGAAAGAGTTTTTTTGTATGTTAATCTCATTTCCAAGTAAACTCCAGTGGCTGGTCTCGACTATTTTTCAATAACTCCCATCGCATGCAACTACGCACCCATGTTATCTCTCTCTAGGTTCTTCTTTCCTTTTCAACTTGCTTGAATAATTAATGGGTTCTTTCAAAAGTTTTACTAGGGTTTGACCAATCCACAACTTTTGGTGGCTTATAGTGAGAGCCCCTAGGGTTTGATAACAACTCTAGCTAATTGCTTATTTATATAATTGTACAATGAAAGTTGAAGGGTAATCCCTCTGAGGGTTTTTTTTATGACGACCTACCAGTTAATTTGCCCGATAATAAAATTTGGTTATGTATCAGGTCACTGTTGTGCACATTTTGTGTTAACTTGCTGGCACTCTAAGCATTTAGCCAAGTATTTAGTGATATATCTCCTCATTCCTGACCGAAAGTAATTCTTTTTAATTGCAGAAAATAAATTTTGATATTCAGGGTGAGCGGTATACATACTTTTGTGGAATTCATCCAACATAAATTGCTTAATAGAAATATAATTAGGAACATATATCCTACCTCTAAAGGTTAACAAATTGTCACTATTTAGACCATAATCAGATATCTCTCGCGAGTTCCATGTCTGACTAGCTTGCTACCACAAAAAGTTATATTTAGGGTCTTTGTGGGTAGCTTCCTTAATTTTCTCAGATAATTTTAATTCTATTCGGCTATACTAAATTTTGTACACGTAATGTAATTTTCTACTTAGTGTTTCAACCACTCAATTCTCCTTTCCCTTGATATGTTTTATGGCAAAATCGAATTCAATTAAAAAAAATTACATCTAGCTTGGTGAGAATTTAAATGACGTTGTCTAAAGAAACTCGTTAAACTACTATGTATGTTTCCATACCTTCAAGGCGTGCAATATCACAATCAACTCCAAGTCATAGGTAGAATATCATTGTTCATGAACTTTCAATTTGCGGGATTCATATGCTACTCTTGCATCCTGCATCAACACTCCTCCAATGCTCTCCTTGCAATCATCTGTGCAAACAATAGCCTCCTTCTCTGGATTTTCTACTTTCAAAAAAGAGGAAATGGTCCGTAAATGTTTTAAACGTTCAAAACTTCGTTGATATTCCGCTGTCCACTTGAAACCTTTTCCCTTCTTTTGCAGGGAAGTAATAGGGTAGGCAGTTTTAGAAAACCCTTCTATAAATCGATGATAATATCCAACCAACCCCATGAAGGAACGAAGATTGGCCACATTTTTTGGGACAGACCATTCCATGATTGTTTTAATATTCACAAGATCTACAACTATACCCTTTGATGAAATTATGTGTCCCAAACACTAAATTTAATCTTTATAAAAATCACACTTACTGTATTTAGCATACACCTGGTTATCTCACAAGGTTTGCAGAACGATTCTTAAATGTTTTCATGGTCCTCCAATTTTTTCGAGTAAATTAGAATATCATCAATAAATATTATAACAAATTTGTCTAAATAGGGGTGGAATATACCATTCATCAAACTCATAAATGTTGTCGGGGCATTGGTGATCCCAAAGGGTAACACCACAAAGTCATACTAACCATAACGAGTCTAAAATGTTGTCTTACAAATGTCTTCCTCTTTGATTCGTATTTGATGAAATCCCAATCGCAAATCAATATTTGAAAACACCCTCGCCCTCTAACTTGATCAAACAGATCATCAATCCTTCGTAGAGGGTATTTATTTTCTATAGTCGGCTTGTTCACATGTATGTAGTCAATACATAATCGTAAGGTACCATCCTTTTTCCTTACAAATTATACAGGGGCTCCCCAAGGTGACACACTTAGGCAAATGTAGCCTTTATCAACTTAGTTCCCGCAGTTGCAATTTAAGCTTTGTCAATTCATGTATACTCATACAATACAAAGTCTTTGACACATGGTTTTCTCCTGGAAATAATTCTATGGTAAAGTCGATATTCCTCTAGGTGGCAGCCCAGGTATTTCTTACTAAAATACATCAACAAATTCTTGAATTACTAGTAAATTTTCCAAGGAGGTTATCTTATCCTTAGAATTCATAGATCCTACGTGGACAACGTAGATTTGACAACTTTTCTAAATGTATATTTATAATTGGTTAGCAGTAATAGATCGTAATTTAATAGCTATTTTCATTCCTTAAATTTCCTGCCTCTTGCCACTCTCATCAAGGAAGCTTACAGTTTTATCTTTACAATTTACGAATGACCAATGCTTTTCTAACCAATCCATCCTGATCAACACATCATAGGTTCCTAAGGGTAACATATTTAAGTCCATTATAATTTGCTACCCTACTATCTCAAGAGGGAAATTTTCTATTTTAGCAGTCACCCTTCACTTGGCTCCAGTAGCCAATTGCACTAACAAGGGGTTTTTGAATTTGATTTTCTATCATTGACACAATTCCACTAATTTTGGACTGACATAACTCAGGCTTGCACCTAGGTCAATTAAAATATAAACAAAACAATTAGATATTTTACCTTCAATTTCTATCATGGTGGGCTGATATCCATCTTGATTATCATCTAAGGCTGCAATAATTCATGGTATACTCCTCGCCACTTCTCCAACAGTAGAGGCTTCTTTTAGATTAACAACTTGTTCGGTATGAGCGCAGCGAGGACAATTTTATAGTAATGGGGATTTTCATAACCCCAACACTGCAAAGGGGGTTTTGTTGTTGGTTGGGTTTCTGTCAACTTGCCACCTCCATTTTCTGGACTTCGGTTTGCAGTCTGAACTTATGTTGATTTCTTCCTGGTATATTGGACCGTCATTTCCTGTTCATACTCATTCCATTAGTATTTTTTGCACCTCTAACATTCTGAAAACTTTTCTGCCCCTTAAGTTAATCAACCCACCTCTTCTACCTTCCCCTTTTTGTTTCATCTGATGATAACAAATCTAGGCCTTCCGGATGGCTTCATCCATCGTCTTTGGATTATAAAACTCCGGTTTATCTTTCATGAAGATGGGCAGGCTACTAATGAAACTTTGTACCTTTGATTTCTCCTCCCGAATATATGGAACATATCTTAATAAGGACGTAAATTTAGTTACAAACTCATCCATAGTTAGTTGTCCCAATCTTAAATTGTGGAACTCTTTTTATTTTTCATCGTATAATCGTTTAGTTAGATATTTATCCTTAAAAATTTTCCAAAATCCGTTCCATGTTATCTCTTGTTCTTCAATATCCCGAAAAATCTTGATTTCTTCCCACCACAGCATGGATTTACCTTGTAATTGGTAAATTACCAACCTAGCTTTTAAATTATTATCATATTCATATATATGAAAATACTTATTCACATTATTCAGTCAAGCCTGAGCTGCTTCCTTAACTTCACCATCAAATGTTGGGGGTTTCATTTTCTTGAATTCTCCCTGAATCTCAACATTCTTTCTCTTAGCCCCTTTGTCACCAGAAGCATTATCAGACCTTTCCTCTTCATCATTACGTCCCCTTTCAGATTCCTCATTATCCTCCCTATGGCAAAATACTTCTGTTTGATTTCCATTTCCAACACTTGGGTTTGTTTCTCGTTGATTATGTCTATCTCTCAAGATTTTAAAAATTCTCTCTTGTTCTTGCTTCAACCATTCTTTATCATCTCTTAAGTTAGTATTTCAACCTGTAGTTGTTGGACCGTTTCCAGTAATGATGCATTAGCTTGTTGAGATTCCTCTCCCAATTGCACCCACATCTTCATATTAGTTTCCATATAATGTGCATTGGATCGTGTCTGTGGTTCAGTCCCTCTCTGCCTCTCATCTCTTTCTATGTGCACAATAAATTTTTTCTTACTTCTTAGTTACCCAATTGGCCACAGTGTTGAAACTAGGCTTTGATACCACTTGTAACAAGTATCACTATTAAAAAAATCATTTACATGACTAACCTACTGCCAACACATTTAATTCAATGACATTTTTCCATATTACAAGTATAGAATTAATAAAATACAATGCAATTATCTAAACTGCATAAGAGATGACTTAATATAAATAACCCGTACTAAGCATTTAACAATGTAAATACATATGTAAGGGCCTATGCATCTACCATGTATGATATGGTGGGGTTATTTACTATTGTTGACTTTATGTTAAACTCAACATTGTATAGGTTTCAACTTATGTTCATTAAGATATAAATGTGATTTAATTTTATGTGCATAAGTTTAATCAATATACCTCCTACCTCGACCACCTGGGCACATATCCACCGTCCCCTTGGGGGTTGCTTGATCATATGCGTAGGTGGAAGCAACAAATATTGAGGTAATCGTTTGTTCTCGGGTCTTGAAGCTTCCCCTCATTCTATCACTCAGAGATAAGGTTTTTTGGTTCTGCAACATGTTTTATGTTGGCGAGGGAAAATTCATTTGAGATGATTCATAGCAAGCGATATGTTCTCCCTTCAAATCCTTAGGCAATGCGCCTCTCTAGCCTTATTCTCCTTGCACTTTCTGGAAGTTTTCCCCTAATTTCTCTTGGGGTTTTTTTTTTTGTTCTTACCTTGCTAGTAACAACAGAAAGGGCTGATGGAACTGATGCCTCTTGGATCAAGACTTTTTCTTTGCAATGTTTTCTTGTTTATGACTCTTCTCATTCATTGATTTTCTTGACTGTAACAACTTCTCCTTCTACGTTTGGAAGTGTCGAAACACACACAACTTTGCTTACTTAGCTAAGGTATTTTGGTTATGTTCAGTGTTATCATTTTCCTTAAGTTTATACAACTTAAAAATCCTAAGTTTCACTGATAAAGTTTTTCCATGTGTTAATATCATCGCCAGGTAAAATCCAGTGGTCGGTCTCGACTTTTTTTCAATAACTTCTACTGCATGCAACTACTCTCCCATGCTATCTCTCTCCATGTTATTCTTTCCTTTTCAACCTGCTTGAAGAATTAATGGGTTCTTTTAGAATTGGATTATCGCTTGCTCTGTTTTCTTTGCATCTATGGTTTTCTGAAGTTCCACTAGGGTTTTACCAATCCCCATCTTTTGGCGGCTTACAGTGAGGGTCCTGTTGTAGCAGCTATAACCACCCTCCAAAATTTTGGCTCGCATGGAAATTTCGGAGCCCGTCGTGGATCCTGTGGTCAATCATTCCTTGGTCACTTATTGGTAAGTTGATGATTTCAAAGCCCCCTCCTTGATCTTAAGAGTTGTGCACGTTCTCATCTTTATGCAACATGTGTCATCTTTGGGCATAGGGATTATCGTTTTTCATGCAAAGGGAACTTTGTTATTCTTCAAGGGGAAATCTTCATGTGTATGGTTGTTCTCATCACATAGACATGTTTCACACTCACTTCACACACTATTGTCACGAAGGTTGTTGCATCAAGAAAAGTGTGTTTTATATGTTCTGGATGGTGTATGTTGTATCACTAAGTGTTTGTGTGTGATCATAGTCAAGGTCTATCAATGTTTACATCAGTTTCATTGATCTCACACAGCCAGTTTCATTGATCTCGCATAACCAGTTTCCCAAGCAACCTAGCCTCATCCAGCTTTCCGGAACTACAAACTTTACTTCTGCAACCCTCAAGCCTTTTCCCTTTCTTGTTGGGGCTACGCAAGCGCAGAGACCCCAAACTCCATTGGCATCCAAAACTGTGCAATGGTTTCCTCCAATGTCTTTCCCCAGCTGGAACCCAATGTCCTCAGAAACTACACAGTGTTGTCCCTCAACTACCCAGTCTGACTTGCAACCTAAAACTATGCAGGAGTGTCCTCCCGAGACCCCATCCCGTAACAGTGCCTTGCATTCAGAAATTGCATAGTATTGTTCCGCAACTGCCCAATTTGTCTTGCATTCAAAAACTGTGTAGAGTTATCCTCCCAGGACCCCATACAACAAGAATGTCTTGCATTTCAAAACTACGCAGTGTTGTCCAAGCTGTCCAGTCTGTTTTGCAGTCAGAAACTATACAGATGGGCCTCCCAGGGCCTCATCTCGACAGTAGTCACTGCCCATTGAAATTGCACAGATCTATCTCTCAGTGTCTCAAGGAGTTAAGGAGAATAACCAAGAAACCGAGTGATGACAAAAGATTGAGACCGCATGAAAACTCTGTCGGATGCATAATCATCTTGAGGGTAAGTATGCTAAGTAAAGTACATCTCTTAGTGTAGCTTGAAGTGTTTCTTATCATTGTTATAGTTCTATCTTCAATAACATGCATGTTTTCAGGCACTAAAATTCATTCCATGAGTTCCCTCTACGTGTCTTTCTTCCTTTTCGCTTGTTGGACCAACTGTCGTCTTTTGACATGTTGATTGTTATATCATGCTTGTGATCTTGTTCTAGAAATTTTGAAGGTTTTTCTTTGTGTGCATGAGTTGTTTTTGCTATGTGAACATCAGTCGTACTCACACACAAAGTTGTAAGCACTATCGCACAATTCTCATCACGGTTGTTCAAAGATCTATCTCAAGTGTCACACTTGTCGCTCTTAACATTTAGACAGTCCCACTGAGCACATGTTTGTCTTGTTTATTTGAGGTGTGTTGTCGTCGAGTCATGCTAAGTGTGTGATCACAATGTCATGTATGGATAAGTTAACTTGCTCCCACACTTATCCATTTTTCCTAAAAATCCGCCAATCGGACAACCCTCCAACTGGACCCCGATTGAGCTGCATTGTGCAGTCTCAGCTCTTAGTGACCCTGCTCTACTGCCCAGAACTTCACAAAGATTGAGGTTGCCCTCTGGCACACCTTGCACTGCATAATCCTGAAAGTGAGCAAGTTGATTATCTCTTAGAACTATGCAGAAGTTGTCCCCAATTTCGATCCAATCTACGCTTCCTGCAAGATCACTCATCAAGCCTCCCTCTAGTCTACCAAAAACCTAAACCGCATTGTGACCTCAGGTTGCGCTGCTCTACAAAATTGCACAGACATGCCCAACTGCCTGCCCGAAACTGCCTCTAGAAACTGCATATACATGTGAGTTAGGCCTCTGCTGCCTAGCACTGCACTGTTCCAAGAAATTGCGCAGATATAATTGGCAGGCCCCCCTATTGGCTTGTTATGCCCTGCCTCTAGAAATTTCACAGTTTTGACCAACAGTCTCCCTACTGACCCACTCTGTGATCATCCTAAAAACTTTGTAGTTGTGTTGGGAAGGCCCCTGCTACCTGTCTTGCATTATCCCTCAAAATTCTGCAGTTGTGACCAACAACTCCCCCTAGCTTGATCCTGCCCTGCTCTGGAAAATTGCGTAGAATTGTCTGCCACTGCTTCATGCTGCCCAGCCTATCCTCCTTAGATAAACTACACAGATTCCCAGCTGGACCCCAGATGACCTACCCACTCCTTGTCTTGAAAATTATGTAGAATTGTCCAGCAGTTCCCCCGGACACCTTGTCTTGTCTTCCTCCCAGGAACTGTGCAATCATGCCCATCTAGGTTCCACCTTGCAGCTGTCACTATTATCCCAGATTGTGCAAATATGCCTCCTAGTGACCTTTGCGCATATTTTCTCGAGAGTCCTATGGAGCCTTTCATCCTGGCCTGATATGTGCTCTGCGCAATTTCATTGTCTTTTCCTCCCTCTTGGTCACCTCGACCTGAAACACAAGAATAATGTATTATGCTACACTAGGAGGTTTTATATTTGATGTCTTCTCGTCATGAGTGAATTGCAGGAATAGGTACATCAATGGATCATGGCACAATGACGAATGAGATGAAGAAGGAGCACATGCTGCAAAACTTGCTCATAGTTGAACGTACACACGAAGCACATCAAACAACAAGTGAAAGAAATACATGCATGGAACCATCTTGCGAAGAACAAGACCATGGAAGACCCTGTAACATCGAGCTGTGAAGAGATGAAGACAAGGTACATTTAAGGACACATCCATCACTTAACAAAACAACAGCTTTACATGGACACCACAGTCAGCCAGTGCATGTCAATAATGTCATGTTGAGTTGTGTTATGAGTTGTCTTGGCCACATCACTACTGTGAGCCATAACTGTTTTATTCCAATATAATGTAAAGTGAAATTCCAAGTGTCATTAGTGGAATGAAAATAGTCATATGTAATGTGAAGAGTTATATGTAACGAAGTTCAAGACTCATGAGGGTAGTGCAAGAGTCAAAGGGGAATGTCAAGGGTCACCCTACCCTTTGCTATATATGGAACCTCATAACTCATAGAATGATCTTGTGGGAGCCAATCTTTTGCTAGGCATTGCTTAGAGAAGGGCTTGGAGAGTATCGTGACGAGCCTTAGCTTCTCCACATTGTAGAGTGAGTACATCTCTTTGGAGGAGTAGGCGATGTTGACTGTAATGTTCCACTATTGGGGCTACTAATTGTCATGGTTGTATGTGTGGATAGAACTTTCAATTTATATATAATATAACAGAGCCGACATGTCTTCATGAATATGTTGTTATTGTAATTCGAATATTCTAGTTACTTTAGCAATGTATGTTGTTCAACTTATGCATTGGTGTCTTAACTCTTTTGTATATGATTGTATGAATCTTGTGGAAGTTGTGTTGTTGGTTTAACCCATCACTTTGGATTGTCGACTATTCTGCTTTCTAACTTGTGATGTCATTCAACTCATGTGTTCCTTTCAGGCTGCGTACTATTACAGGCTTCTAAGGGGCACACTTCCTTTTCCCTTCTGTGTGTTAGAACCTCCCCATTCATCTATCTCGACTCTCTCTAAGGTCACACACTTGATTCTAACAAAGATATCTTGCTTACCTATATGCGTTATCGCAATCAAGGCATAGATTTACTACCCACTGTTGGGACTCCAAATGATCTGAGGTCTAGTTGGGACTTCTTACCAGGGAGATCCCCTGACATGTTGGCGGGTCCAACACTGTCAACATTTATGGTGCTAGAAGGAGGGCCAAATGACAAGTTGGGTCCTCAAAGTCTGTTTTGAATACTCACACATCTATCATGACTAACTAAACCATTTGTCCTCCAAGATGTATGTCTTATGGAAATGAGTTTGAAATATCAGAGGATCTCTGGAATCTCTTGTCACATTCCACATACAAAGGTGAAGGCAGAGCATCCTGGCTTGTACATAGAGTTGCCTTCGTAGCTTTTTGTAGAAGGTATGAAATGCATGAGGATTACATGACCTGCTCATTGTTCGCATTCACGCTCTGAGGGCACCCATTGCAATGGTGTGTCACATTGCCTGATAAATCCATTCACTCTCTTAATCAGCTGGTTGGAGAGGTGGACAATGCTTTCCATCATTTTTATCGTAAAGCACTCAATGAAGAAATTATGAAATTACAAAAAGACCTTGATGAATCCATTGATAAATTTCACATACGCTTTCGTAATCTTGCATTTTGATTTCCTGAAGATGAAATTTATTGGGAATTTCTCAATGGAATATTTAAGTATCTTCTTCATATATCCGAAAATCCAAAAATCTTAGAATCATTCAAACCAGTCTCAGCATACCTTGGTATTAGAGCTGCCAAATCCAAGATGGACAAGGTCACTGTCACAAGTGATTGTTCATCCTCATCTCATCAAACAACTCTAGCTCCGCAGTGCAATGTGGGAGAAGGTGCTTACCCATCTCACGTGAACTCATTCTTTGAACCTCCTTCCCCACATTCTATTGGTCCTCTGGATTGTACTATTTTGTGTTCTCTCATTTCGAACTCCACATCTTGTGTTCACGAGGATCAAGTTGTCGATGAAGTTGATGTTGTGCAACCAACCTGTGATGTCATTCACATTGAGTGTGTGCGGGAATTTGAAGAAGAGCTCGTGGTGAAGGGTGACTCCCTTCCATCTGCACCTCATTTGCTTTATTGATCTAGGTGGATATTGGTGGCCACCCGCTAATTCGACTTGGATCCCCTCTATTGCTTCGTGCAGTTTTTTTCAGTTTCCTTAATTATGGCACAATTTACTATTTTTAGCAGTTTTTCGAGTCCTAAACTTCCGGAGCCGTTTTGAG
>APFE030805040.1:60536-84060 GCA_000404065.3 Pinus taeda
AGCTGCCATCGCCCTAGCTGGTTTATTTCCATTTCTGGTTGTAAGCATATTTCAGTATTTTCCATTAATGAAATGAAGTATTATTTCTGCTGCATCTTTGTGTATATGGTTATCTCTGCAATTTGTTGCGTTCCTGTTTAAGTTTGGATCATTTATCCTGACATCCCTTGTTATTCTCCCACTTTCGATTTTCCTTGTGAAAACTCATTGTCTGATGTTTCTACTTTCGATCATTCACAGAACACACTGGATGTCAATTTGTCATTGCATTGTGAAGAGGAAACATATTTCTTTGCAAATCCATTCAATATTTCATCTATCATTTTTGGAAAAGCAGAGGGTGAACATTATTGTTTCTCATCAACACCTCTGCCTGATTCGTCAGATCATGAGTATGCCGATGAAAATCTTGAAATTTCTGATCTTGGTTGTCGTGATCTCTTTAATCCTTCATTCGATCACGTCGCTGATTCACTTGTTGTTGATCTTTTAAAGCCACTGGTCTTTGATGATCTACCCGCTGTTGAAGTGGAAACCCTTCAAGCTGTTGAGGCACTTCAGCCTGTGATGATGGTTATCTCAAGTCCTCGTTGTCTTGAGGTTGATTCCACTTCAGATCAGAAATCCGTTGAAACGCACCAGGATCCTCATCACTCACATGTTTTCATTAAAGATCAATCTAGTTCATAGATTCCACTCCCTCCACCAGCATCACACGATCTGATTGCCTATGCATTAGAGGAATCTTACACAATGAGCACTCTTGCGAAGCACACGTTGTCTTCTTTCTTCATGTTTTCTCTCCAGTCAAGGTTAAAAGAGTGTATGTGCTTATCGTCTGTTCACAGTTGTCGCAAAACCATGTTATGTCTGCAAAATGCTTATCTTGTGCTTTTACTCTTTTCTTTTCTGTGGATGCCTTTAAACTCGAAGCGTGTTGATCTTCATTGTTTTATCTTTTTAGTTTGTTGGTTTTAATGTATATATTTCTTGTTAACCATGCCTTCACCAACATGGGCCAACCAATGTGTCGGTGGTTGCATTGGAAATATCACTTTACGTGAGTAGGCCCATGCACTGTTTAGCATAGGAGTAGGAGTAATGTTTGCTTTCTTGCATTGCTTTGCTTTCTGGTTTGATTTTTTTTGTTTGCATGTTGTCTTTTCTTACTTGTTTTTCTTTCATTTTACTTCATCTCTTTGCTTTCTTGTTTGTTTGCTTGTTTGCGCCCATGGTTTAGCCTCACGTGAAACCATGTTTGGCTCTTGAGACAATCCGGAAAAATATAAGAATACTTGTACAATTATCAACATTTGGTTATCTGTTGTCCTCTATATTTATGAAGAGCTTGTTGTCTTCAGCCGATGATACCTTGATGGAAAATACGTTCTGTTCAGAGTGAGTCTTGGTGAAAACACAACACTTGTGCTTTTCATTAGTACCACCTACTCTAATCGGTTTTTGTGGGTTAACCCTTGTCAGCCCAGTCAAGTAGTGTAAGGTGTGGGGAAAAACCTTAACAAGTATGTCAGAGGTATATATAACATACTTATCTAAAGGGACAACCTCTTCTACTCTCAATAAGTCGGGATCCCTCTTCTTCCTCATGAAAAATAATGAAGTGCATATGCACAGTTCTTTGAAAATGAAAAATGAATAAGTTGAAAGAAGAGAAAGGCTTCCTGCACAAAGGGGTGATGCAAGTAACTCCGTTGGGGTATTGTCCATGCTCGCTAGAAGTGGAGTGATGCTTGTGTTCTTGCGTGAGTCCGTCAGGGTACTATCGAGGCCTACTGGCAGCGGAGCAACACCAAAGATGAAACTAAAACTCTAATAGTTATATTACTTGTGCATCAATATACCCCTCATCCCCAATTGAAACAACTCAGTTGACTTGGCTTGGTATGTGTGCTAATTGACCAAGAGAATGGTAGGGACTACATATTTCACTCGAACAATACTTCTGGACGAGTTAGGCCTACTTTCATGAGACAAGGTCCATACAGAGAGTTGGAGTTCTACTAGTGTGTCGACAATGTTGTAGTGGCTACAACCACCCTCCAAAATTTTGGCTTCCTAAAAATTTTTGGAGCCTATCGTGGATCTTGTGATAAATCGTTCCTTGGGCATTTAATGGTAAGCTAATGATCTCAAGCCCCCCTCCTTGATCTTAAGAGTTGTTCACATTCTCATCTTTATGTAGCATGTGTCATGTTTGGGCATAGGGATTATCATTTGTCATGCAAAGGGGAGTTTGTTCTACTTCAAGGGGAAATATTTGTGCGTATGATTATTCTCATCACATAGACATGTTTCACACTCACTTCATGCACTCTTGTCACGAAGGTTGTTGCATCAATCAAAGTATGTTTTATATATTTTGGATGGTCTATGTTGTATCTCTAAGTTTTCATGTGTGATCATAGTCAAGTTCTATCAATGTTTACATCAGTTTCACTAATCTCATACTTAGCAAATTTCCTGAGCAACCTAGTCTCATCCAAATTTATGGAACTGCACACTTTGCTTATGCAACCCTCAAGATTTTTCCCTTGCCTGCTAGGATTATGCAATGCGCAGAGACCCCAACCTCCCTTGGTATCCAAAACTACACAGTGGTTTCTTCTAGTGTCCTTCCCCATTCAAAACCCACTGTCTTCAGAAACTGCGCAGTGTTGTCCCTCAACTGCCCAATCTGACTTGCAACCTGAAACTGTGCAGGAGTGTCCTCCCAGGACCCCATCCCGTAATAGTTCCTTGCATTCAGAAACCACATAATATTGTCCCATAGTTGCACAGTCTTTCTTGCATTCAGAAACTTCACCGAGGTGACATCCTAGGACCCCATCTCGCAACAATGTCTTGCATCTCAAAACTATGCAGTGTTTTCAAGTTGTCCAATCTGTCTTGCATTCAAAAACTGTGTAGATGGGCTTCCCAGGACCTCATCTCGGCAGCAATCACTTCTCGTTGAAACTACGCAAATCTATCTCTCAGTGAATATAGGAAAATATGGCATGCTAGATCACTCTCAAGGAGTTGAGGAGAAAAGCCAAGAAACTGAGTGATGACAAAAGATCAGGACAACATGAAAAACTTTGTCACATGCATAATCATCTCAAGGGTAAATATGGTAAGTAAAGTACATCCTTTTTAAGTACATCTCTAAGTGTAGCTTGAAGTATTGCTTATCATTATTATATCATTCTGTCTTCAATAGCATGCATGTTGCAAGCACTAAAAGTCATTCCATGTGTTCCCTCTACGTGTCTTTCTTCCTTTTCGTTTGTTGGATCAACTGTCGTCTTTTGGCATGTTGATTGCTATATCATGCTTGAAATCTTGTTTTGGAAATTTTGAAGGGTTGTCTTTGTGTGCATGATTTTTTTTCGCTCTGTGAACATCAATCATAGTCACACACAAAGTTTTAAGCACTGTCGCACAAGTGTCGTCACGGTCGTTCGAATATCTATCTCAAGTGTTGCACTTGTTGCTCTTAACCTTTAGACAGTCCCACTGAGCACATGTTTGTCTTGTTGATTTGAGGTGTCTTTTCATCAAGTCATCCTAAGTGTGTGATCATAATGTCATGTATGCAGAAGTTCACTTGCTCCCACACTTAGCCATTTTTTCTGAAAATCTGTCAATCAGACAACTCTCTTTCAATCAAACCCCACCACTGTGCAGTCTCAGCTCTCGGTGACCCTAATCTGTTGCCCATAACTGCGAAGAGCTTGAGGCTGTCCTCTGGGGTAGCCTGCACTGTGAACTTGGAAGTGAGCATGTTGAATGTCTCCAAGGACTGCACAGAAGTTGTCCCCAATTCTGATCCAATCTGCGCTTCCTGCAAGATCACTCATCACGCCCCCGTGTAGTCTACCAGAAAACTGAACTGCATTTTGACCTTGGGTTGTGATTCTCTCCAAAATTGTGAAGAGCTGCTTGTCCGACACTGCCTCTAGAAACTGCAAATACATGTGAGTTAGGCCTCTACTGCCTGGCACTGCACTTATCCAAGAAATTGTGCAGATCTGACTGGCAGGCCCCTTGTTGGCTTTCTCTACCATGCCTCTGAAAATTGCGTAGTTTTGGTTGGCACTCTCACTCTTTCCAGGCTCTGTACTCACCCCGGAAACTGCGCAGTTGTGTCAGGAAGGCACCTGCTACCTATCTCGCATTGTTCCTCAAAACTGCACAGTTGTGACCAGTAGCTCCTCACCTCCCTATACTTCCTTGCTCTGGAAAACTGCGTAGAATTGCCTGCTAGTGCTTCCTATTGCTCGGTCTATACTCCTTAGAGTAACTGTGCAGATTCCCAGTTGGACCCCAGATGACCTGCCTAGTCCTCATCCTGAAAATTGCATAAAAATATCCAAGAGTTCCCCTAGACACCCAGTCTTGTCTTCCTCCCAGGAACTGCGCAGTCCTTCCCATCTGGGTCCCACCTTGCACTTGTCACTTCTATCCCAAATTGCACAAATCTGTCTCTCAGTGACCTCTGTGTAGTTTTTCTCGACAATCCTCTGGTGCCTCTCGTCGTTGCCTGAGATGTGCTCTCTGCAGTTTTAGTGTCTTTTCCTCCCTCTCGATCACCTCGACTTGAAACACGAGAACAATGCATCATGCTAGAATAGGAGGTTTTGGATTTGATGTCGGCCCATCATGAGTGAATTACAGGAACAAGTACACTGATGGATCATGGTGCGACGACAAACATGATGAAGAAGGAGCGCATGCTAGAAGACTTGCTCACAATTGAATGTACACGAAGCACATCAAACAACAAGCAAAAGAAACACATGCATGGAACCATCTTGTGAAGAACAAGACCATGGAAGACCCTGCAACACCAAGCTATGTAGAGATGAAGAAAAGGTACATTCGAGGACACATCCATCACTTAACAGCACAACAACTTGACATTGACACCACAGTAAGCTAGTACATGTCAATATTGTCATGTCGAGTTATTTTATGAGTTGTCTCGGCCACCTCACTACTGTGAGCTGTAACTATTGTAATCCAATATAATGCAAAGTGAAATTCCAAGTGTCATTAGTGGAATGAAAATAGTCATATGTAATGTGTAGAGTTATATGTAATGAATTTCAAGATTCATGAGGGTACTCCAAGAGTCAATGGGGAATGTCAAGGGTCACCCCACCCTTTGCTATATATAGAACCTCATAACTCATAGAATGGGCTTTCAAGAGCCAAGCTTTTGCTAGGCATTGCTTAGAGAAGGGCTTGGAGAGTATTGTGATGAGCCTTGGCTTCTCCACAGTGTAGAGTGAGTACATATCTTTGGAGGAGCAAGCGGTGCTAAATGTAGCATTCCACTATTGGGGCTAGTGGTTGTCATGGTTGTATGTATGGATGGATGGAACTTTCACTTTATATATAATATAACAAAGCCAACACATCTTCATGCATATGTTTTTATTGTAGTTAGACTATTATGGTTACTTTAGCAATGTATGTTGTTTAACTTACGCATGGGTGTATGAACTGTTTCGTATATGATTGTATGAATCTTGTTGAAGTCATGTTGTTGGTTTAACCCATCACTTTGGGTTGTCAACTATTCTACTTTCCAGCTTGTGATGTCATTCAGCTCGTGTGTTCCTTTCATACTGCGTACTATTATAGGCTTCTAACGGGTACACTTCCTTTTCCCCTTCGTGTGTTAGAACCTCCCCATGCATCTCCCTTGACTCGTTGCAAGGTCACACACTTTCGACAAATATATCTTGCTTACCTCTATGTGTTATCACATTCAAGGAATAACTTTACTACCCGTTGCTAGGACTCCTACTCCAAATGGTCTTGAGGTCTAGTTGGGACTTCTTACCGGGGAGATCCCCTGACATGTTGGTGGGTCCAACACCGTCAACAGGTCCCTAGGGTTTGTTTACGACTCTGGCTAATTTGTATTTTATATTTTTGTACAATGAAAGTCAAAGGGTAATCCTTCCAATGGTTTTTGCCTATGGCGAGCTACCGGTTAATTTGCCTGATAAGAAAATTTGGTTATGTATCGGATCACTGTTATGCACATTTTGTGTTAACTGAGAGTTTTTCCGTCTGCAAGGGAGGGTTAACTATCGCTCCATTTGTGGATTTATCGCACTGTTCTTATTAAATTTTCAAGGGAAATAAATGGATGGTTAAGAGTCTGTTAATTCGTTCAAACTTGTTTAGTTGCATGCTAATTTTATTTGTCGTGAGTTATCAATTAAGAGAGACACTTTCTTGAGTTTTAATTTCTATTTGGTTATGTGGCATATTTACATGATTTTCGTTTTTATGAAATTTAGTTCCATACCCTGAGTATCATTTCTCTTCTTTTTTGTTTTTAAGTTCACATTTATATTGTAAAATCAAAAGGTATCACCTGGTCACAAGTGAAACTTGGCTATTTTGGTTATAATTGCAACCCAAAGGTGTTAACAAAGCTTAACCATGGTTTTGGACTATCTCCAACGGGCTCCGACCACTGGCATCAAGACTTAACCACAAACCTAGTACGACTAACTCAATTTTTCTTTTAATGTTCAAGAATTTTGTTAAATTTAGTTCAAAGTTTTTTCTGGAAAAATACATACATAGTGATTATTCCTACATAAATATTTTTTGGTTCCAGTTCTTTGGCTTACAATGTAACAACAATTATGTTTTTCCTTCATTATTCATAAAATCTTAATTAATTTTGCTGAATTATTTATAGTAATACTTCAAGTTGCATTCAAGATAAAATTTTATTTGCATAGTGTTCAAATATTCCTTCAAAGAAAACAAAAAAACAATCTTTTTTCCCTGACACACATAATCATGAACTTCCTGTAAAATTTAGCAAAATAAAATCTTATAGAAATACTTATCCAATCTCTGTCTGCACTGCAAGAATTAAACCAAGAAGTCTCTCCACCCGACCACAAGACTAGCAATCACGTCCAGTATCCCCCTGAGCTTCCTCTCGTCTAGAAAGTATAGGAACGAATCCCAAGTTAGACTGTTTTCCAAACCTCAAGACTACCCAG
The DNA here is from genome assembly GCA_000404065.3 of Pinus taeda. Lineage (NCBI taxonomy): Eukaryota > Viridiplantae > Streptophyta > Pinopsida > Pinales > Pinaceae > Pinus > Pinus taeda. The sequence goes on from APFE030805040.1 coordinate 67,577, forward strand.
TCGAGTTCAGAACTCAAATCACAGGGATTATGCTTAAGGGTTCCTCTTGCTCCAAGTCTAGCTCAAGAACTCCTTAACTTTGGCAGCGTCTTTCTCACCTGCACAACATATTGTGTTAGGTATCAGTTCTTCCAATCCTCTCTCCTCTAACCTCTGAATTTTCCCATTGCCATCCTTGGATCCCTTCCTTCGCCTATGATTACATGGGTGCATGGTGATCGGGGGCCAGGGGCTTAGCCCTGACCCCTTCTTCCAAAAGGCAGCGAGTTCAACTTTTTATATGTGGCTTGCCCATAATATGTTAAGAGCCATCATATATCCTAGTGGTAAAGCACTATAATTGTGAATAGGAGGTCTTGTGTTCGAACCTCCTGGGGCTCAGTGGTACTATAACCAAAATTTTGCACAATTGTCGGGGTGCCATGTGGTAGCCCATGACTGGGTCACATGGCACCATACTACTAGTCCACCACAAAAAAACCACTAGCCAATAAAAATTTAGCAGCTACCGAAAAACTAGAGGATGACACTTGGAAGCCTCTGATTGGATCATACCCTACATAGTTACCATGCCGACTCACCCTACGGTCAACCCAGTCAAGAGACCTACTAATTTTAATTATTGGGCCAAACGGTCAGCACGCGATACCTTAGCATATGGTGTTGTATTAAGGTTAAACGAACGTCGTTGGATTCAAAACGACGAGCACTTCAACTTGATGTCAATTTGAAGACTTTCTGGGCACTTTCATTTTTGAGCCAAAATTTGATCTCCTTATCAGACCTTCCCACTAGGAACTTTTGAACTCCAAAATTTTACTTCCCTAGTCAATATAATGAGACTGAAACTTAACTTATCAATGTAATTGGTTCCCTTCAGGCCTCAATCAAGACACTTAACTTATCTTCTTCGTGAAGACCTACTGTCCTATTAAGAATTGAGACAACATTTTTATCGTTGATGCATGAAAAAAATACTGATGAGTGGAATCTGAACATTCTATTTAATATCGTTTTTGCATGACTCAAAAACAACTTCATCTTGAAGTTAAATTGTTGAAGACAAACTTGACTCTGTCTTGGAAATTAGAAGAAACATAAACTTCCTTTACCATCCTTAAGCTGAGCTTGTTCATAAAAAGTACACTACTATAAATTTTCAATGATACACTTGGCCTTGCCTACAAAACATAGTTATCTTGTACAATATTGAAACAAATATTCTATTCACACAAGTTTCATCTCGAATACTTGCATCTGTGAATACATGACAAACTTGTAGACAACTTTGAACGACAATCTTGTACATTCACTAAAGTCCTTAAACACGTGGACTTATAAACTAGCCAATACATACATCAATGAAAATTACATACTTGTTGAACATAGTGACAATGATTGTTCACTTTACAAAAGCACCTAAATAGGTAAACAACAACAAGTAATTACAAATTTACAAAGAAACTTTACAAACAAGTCTACCCAATCTCTGCCTCTCCTAAGCTTATGGGTTCTCTTTTTATATCATGTTTTCCTTGAAGGTTGCTTTAGGATTTCTGCAAGTCCTCTTTGCCACCTCTTGTTTCCTTTGCATTACGTTGCACAATCTCCTTTCCTTTCTTTGAACGAAGCTCTGGATGTAATTTCCAACATTGTTCAGTGCCATGCCCATGCATCTTGCAATGGGTACAAAAGAACTTTTTCTTGCTTGCTCACAAAGAACCCCTCTCATGTGAAGGAGAATCATTATGCTTGATACCTAGAATCTTATCCATTCTTTTAACCATTATCATACATTGCTCACAAACAACCACACAATGGTCAAATGCATCATAGAAAGTACAAGGATACTTAGTCCACAAATAGTCAAAATTACCATGCATTAGAAAACACCCATGATAATTATACCTATCTCTGGGGCTGAAAATTTGATGGAGTGGAGTGGACGATGACATACATGGTCCCTTCAAGAATTCATCTCAAATCAATGTTGTCCATGCGAAGAGCCAAATTCAGATCCTCTAGCTCTTGGAGACTCTTTTTTCCCATTCTTGAAACTTGGTCAGATGGAGCTACGATATCAATCTGATATGAAAATGGAGGAGGTGTCTTTTTCCTCTTCTCTAAAATCAGACAAACAAATAAACAAGGATTGTTCCGATGCTTTACAAGATAATAATAGGTCTTGACACAAAACAACCTTGTTTTTAAGGTCTCTTCAAGTCATGAGTTAGTATTCACATGTAGACTTAACATAAGCAACATAATATCACATAACTCATACAAACATTATAAAGAGCATAACAAAGGATTTGTTGAAGGAGTTCACCCCACCTGGGCTACATCTTCGGGCCTGCCAACATAGCTAGACCGCTCCATATATTTAGTGTAAAAAGGAGTACATAAAAGTTTGTCGATGAAAACATGTGGCTATTTCCCCTACGAGGTAATGTTCTCCTACAAAGAACTCTCACATAAAACAACAATACAAGGCATCTCCTACAAAGATCCTATAATCCAACTGAAATGAGGTTACATGAGCATATGAGAACTTCAATTCCACATTGAAGAGCATAAACAAAACTTCCCTCAACATGTCATAAAGAAAAGTAAACCTGAGTTGAACCCTGCAAGTGACAACTATTGCAGTAGACTTTTGAAGGTGAGAAAACCTACAAGGTCTTCTCCTTGCTCAAACACCTTCCAGAACTGCTTGAAAAACCTGATTGATCCATACACCCTTGGTCTTAAACTTGTAAAAAGACTCATTAGATGTGCTAAAATCATAAATTAGAGGTCATAATTAGATCCAAAATATCTAAATGCCTCTAGGTAGACTCTTCTTGAGCTCAATTTGGTCAAAACCTCAAAAAGATATTGCTCTCAAAGTGCTCCCATGAGTTTTGATGTTAACTGTCCTAAAAATCAGACCAACAGTCTAACTACCCTACAAATTTGCCCTATTTTTCACTAACGGAGCGATGTTTTTGCCCTTCACCAGTGCATTTCGTTGGACGATTAAATTCGCTAATGAACCCTAAGTCTGAAAAAACATGTTCATATAGGCACATAAGGCTGTGGGTTGGGCCTTAACGCCCGCCCCCGTCGACCTAGCCCTTAAACATCGGGCATGTGGTCACGTAGGGTGCCATAGGATCAAGGGCTGGGCTAACCGCTCGCCCTTCCCACCAGGCTCCAAAAATCTCCACACTTCGGTCACATTGGGGTCCAAAGAACCTGTGGTTGCCCCCCTTACATAGCGCCTCCACTTGCGATTCCACTAGTCACATTGTTTTTCTATTTAGAGAATATTTTATGTTTATTTTAAGGAGGACATGTGTCAACTCCAAGTCGAGCATGGACAAAATTACACATGTCCCTTATACTGGGTTGTAGAATGCGCCTATTGGCGTAAAAATATATTTATTGTAAATATTTTTGAGAAGTTTTACATTTAATTATTTTGTATATAATATATGTCAATAGGGGTTATCTCGGGTGGTTGAGTAGAATGGTTGTATCTTCCCCACTCAGTTTCATATTCGCGTTAGTGACATGATGATGTAATGTTGTATTCTTTTTAAGCCTTGTGAACTCTTAAGTGAGTTTACATGTGGGCTACCAATATCCCCACTGTAGATAATGATTTCCAACTATCTTATAAAATTTATTTTATTCCTATAAGTAATATCTTTATATCTCCTCACCCGGATGCGGGTGACTTACACATGTCTGAATGCTGAGTTACGAAAGGGAGGCAGCTGGCATCCGGACCAACGTTTTAAAGTAGTTCGCAATGGGTGAAACTCAGGGATTAAACGCTCTGAGTACTGGCGGTCTGCAGCGAATTAAGTGCAGGATGGAAACTATCAATTCAGACATAAATGATATGGAACGAAGCAGATTAGGAACAGAGTTTGGTTGCAGTCTGTTCATTCCTTGGCGCTCTAGAGCGGCAAAAGGAATATGGCAGCCCCCTGGGGTCAGGTTTGTGGATTCGGTTATGTTTGAGCCGGAAGAAATTTGGTCCATAACACTGGGTCTCTGCGTCTATGTCTGGTTTGGGATTTTGGCTTCGTCTGTTAATGTTTGGTGTCATGGTTTCGATTCTCTGGTCCGCACCTTGTTAGCGCAGTCGGTCTCTTCTGGAAGTGATTGGGTTTCGTGGGTTGGCTATTCAGGCGATTGCCTGCTCTGTTGGAGGGTTGTCTGGTCCTAGAACCCAGGGCAATTAGCCTGCAATTGGCCTCCCCACATCTACCCTCAATATCTCAGTTTGCTAAGCCAACACGTTTTCTTGACAATGCCTCGCCATCGAGGTACCCCCAGACGCGGCAGTAATTCCGGGTCCAGGGGTGGTTCTCGCAGTAGAGGAGGTTCTGTTCTGCAATGTGTCGATCCTTTGGCCTCTGTTCCGCCCCCCTCTCCACCCTCTGATAATTCCGGCTCGTCTTCGACCTCTATTCCGCCCCCCTCTCCGCCCTCTGATAGTTCTGGCCTGTCTCTGAATAGTTCATTCCATTCTGCGCGTTTTCAGTTCAGAAGTTGGCTTAACAAGCCGCTTATTTCAGCCATTGTGACCGTGCTGTTCGAAGAGGAAGAGGAGCAGATCAGTTCGGATGATCCAGCCATGGAACCGTTGCACTCCCAAGCGCCCAGTGATAGTCATGGTAGCCCATCAGGGGTTGTTCTCAATGCTTCGGAAAGGATGAGCATGGAAGGCCAGCCCCCGTCTGCTCAAGAGCCCATAATTGAATGCGAGCCGGCGCACTTCACTGGAAACATTCTCAATCTTGTTCTCCCGCCAGGCCGAAGCACGATGGAAGCAGAGGATAATGTACTGGTGACCTGGGTAAATCAAACGAGCGCAAAGGATTCCGACTCTCCTCCGCAGAACTAATTTCGCCAGGACTTCAATTGCTCTTCAGGAAGATAAGCTTTTTGGTCATTTTATGTTTGAGTTTTCCTATTTTGTATGGTCTCTTCCATCTACCAGCCTGAAACACTTAGTCTCCAGGATTGTTTTGGTTTTAAATGGATATGTCAGAACAACATTTTTGTAAAGGTCATTAGACAGAACAGCATTTTTGTAATGGCCATTAGACAGAACAATATTTTTGTAAAAGGCAGGCAGCAGGATACCTGCAATAGTTTTTTTGACAGAGGGCAGGTTACTACCCCCTCAGAGGTTCAAACCTCTTTGTAAATATTTTTCCTTTTTATTTTAATAGAATAGTCTTTACCGAGAAAAAAAATATATATCTTTATATCTCCTTGATGTGAAGGTCACCAGTTTGAAACTCTCTGGGGAAAATTTAGCCATAGTAAGGTTTGGTGTGGCCTAGGCTGAGTACAATCCCTAGTTGATTTTGACCACTTAGATGTCCCTGGATCGCAATTGCTCAAGCCATAAATTAGGCTTTCCAGTCATCTCAGAACTTGCATAGCTTAACAAAAAAATATAAATTTAATTTAATTACATTAGAAAAAAAAAAACAACTTATTATCATAATTCATATATTGTGGAATAATATAATCTATACAAGCTAATAAAAAATATCCATAATAATTTGAAAAAAAGGGCTAATGAATACCCATCTTTTTATTATTATTATTATTATTATCCAATTTTAAGGTCACAACCAAGCCATACGCCAAATTGGTGTATGAGACCCCCTTGTTTGTGGGACAAGAGTCCCACCTTCGCACAACAATTTGACTGCTAAGTCTACGAATGCATACATACTCTATCCCCCTCTAGTTTTGAAGCTGTGACCTCTTAGGAGGAAACACATGCTTTTACCCATTAGGCCCACTTAAGCTGTATATTAACTAAATTTAATTGCGCCTAGAGACGCATTCTACAACCCACTACCAGGGAATGTGTACTTTTGTCTATGCTCAACTTGGAGTTGACACATGTCATCCTTAAAATAAAAATAAAATATTCTCTAAATAAAAAAATGTGCGAAAAATAAAAAAATCCCAACCTCACTATGGTCACTCGATTTTCTGTTGATATTACAACCCAATGTATTTAAAAAAATCGTTTTGATGCCAATATTCTCTAAATAAGAAAATGTGTGAAAAATAAAATAAAATAAAATAAAAAAATCCCAACCTCACTATGGTCACTCGATTTGTTGTTGATATTACAACCCAATGTATTTAAGAAAATCATTTTGATGCCCAAGTGATGTAATATAATTTCATAGAAACTTTAAAAATAAATAAGTAATTAAAAATAAAAATGTGTGAGTAAGATGTTTAAACTTTGTACTTCTCAAAAATATTTTGACACAACATTTAAATAAACTATTTGAAGTTACATGTTAACTAATTTATCTTGATAAAAGAAAATATTTTAATATTGTATATAATAAAATACACGATGTTAAAAAATAATAATTGAAAGTTAAAAATGAAATAAAAAATATCAAGTATTTACTAATAAAAATAATATGAAGGAGTTGTGTAATTCATTCAATTTTTAATATAATAAGAATTTCAATTTGAATCATTAATAATATTGATGTATACATAAAAATGGAGTTGTCTTTTTTTCGGACTTTCCTGTGTCAGAATTCACGGAAAAATTTGAGGTGAAATTTTGATTTTTATTATTTAAATTGGTTTGTTGACTCTCTATATGGATTCGGCAACCTAAAAAACCCCTACGGCACTTCAATTGTGCAGGGGTTACCGATCAATCTTGTAATTTCAATAAATTCCTGGTGGATTTTAGAGAAATTAGACCAGAAAAACCAGGGGTTACCCATCAAGCTTGTGATTTCAATAAATTCCTGCTGGATTTTAGAGAAATTAGACCAGAAAAACTCGCGGAAAAGCTTCCAAAAAGTCTCACTAAAGACAAACAACCGCTTAAAAATATATTAATAATAGAAAAACAATTTCAATGTAGTAATTTTGCCTATAAATAAAACATTTCAATTCACATGTTATGTAAAATATTATAATGTCAACTATCGATATATTTTTTACTATTTAAAAAAATATATATATATCATATAAATCAATTAAAAAAGGTGGTTATCATTAAAATATTTAAATTAGTTTTACTTTTAATATTTTTGTTCATTCTTAGGTATATCTTTTTTGTCAATTTTCCTAAAATGCAACCAATATTTTTTTGGACTTACAAATTTAAAGAATAAGTACTCTATAAACATTTACAAAAATAATATATATATATATATATATATATATATATATATATATAGGGATAGAGAACTATTGAGATCTATCAAGGGATACAATTTTTTTTTTCAAATTTTGTACGGTAAAGGAGATTTGCATCAAAATAGATTTGTTCCCTCTCGGTGCATGTTAGATCTAAATATAATGAAACAATAATGTATAAAAGCTCATCAATAAAAACAAATTTTCCGCATACTTTTATACAACGAAATAATGCCATGTATCAAATGATATCATAATAATTAAAATATATTCTCTAATAAAGATTTTTTTGGTTTTTTTTTTTTTTTGGTTTATCTTGGTTAAAATTGATAGAAAGTAATCAAAATAACAAGTTTTTAATTTGGTAGTTGTATAATTCTAAATTGTCCAAAAAAAATAAATTTATTACTAATTTAAAAATATAGTTTAAATAAATAAAAATTCGAATTTATATCAATTAAATTTTAATAAAAATAAAATTTAAAATTTATAAACTACCCACCCACATTAAATTTCAATTAAAAACAAAAACAAAACTTAAATAGTTAAATTACCCTTGTGAAATTTCAATAAAATACAAAACAAACCAAATTAATTATTAATTTTAGAAAAGAAATATTCTTTTAAAAATACTCATTCATATATTTTTAAAATATATATATATATATATAATTATCATAAGCATTCATTCATAATAATTAAAAAAATAAAAAATAAAAAAAATTCTAACAAGTATCATCCATTTATAAGTGATTTTAACAAGATAGTAAATGATTTTGGTTTGGAAACTAAAATATCCTTCGAAAATGTATATTTATATTTTGATGTAGATGGCTTTGGATAATGGTAGAAAGTTTATTGGGTTAAGACTATGCATATCAATTAAATTTCTAGTAAATATCTTTTTATATTTTCATGCAGATGGTTTTGGATAATGGTAAAAAGTTTATTTGGTAAAGACTAAGCCTACCAATTAAATTTATAGTAAATATCTTAACAAGCGAGATGGCCGGGAGCTTTGCGGTATGCATCCTCACGGTTAGGGTTTCCCTAGTCGTTGTCGAACCCTTTGTTTGCAGGCACCGTTGCCGTGCCTTTAGTATGCAGTGGTCGTCAATGAATCGTGTCTGTGTTTGCGCGTTCCCGTGGTTAGAAGTCGTCGTCGCCTATTTGAATTTATGGATCCCTCGCCTCTTTGCTCGCAAATCATCGGCCAACCTGCTCGTGGCCATTGGGGTGGGCTTAGGAGAGCCACTTCAATTGTGTTTCATTGTGAAAATTGAGAATATGGCTGCAGTCACCTCGCTTCAAGTGACAGATGAGAGCTTTTATTGATGTCGTCCCCACCACCTTTGGGTTTAGGTTTGCTTTTCCAGATCTTGAATGGTGGAGAATATTTCTTGTTGCTAATGCAAATCATTGCTCATGGATATCAAGTGGGTGTTGTGTTTGTTGTGGGATTCCATTTTTGCACAATGATTGTTCCAAACAAATTCGTGAAGAAGGTCGAATCAAATCATTTTTTTGGAGAAAAAAGAATGTGGTAATCTTGAAGGAAAGAGCGTTATTAGGAAATTTTATTGCCCTGTGGCCAAGTTATGAAGCCGTTGAAGATCATATTTTTGAAAACCGGGAAAGTCAATAACCCATGAGCATTTAGTATTATGGAAATGGGTATTAGGCATTTCTTTATGAAAATCAAGAAGATAGAGACATCTATGAGTCCGCTCCTTATTTCATGGGTACCATAGGTTTGTTTCAAGAAGATAGAGACATCTATGAGTCCGCTCCTTATTTCATGGATACCATAGGTTTGTTTCTCACTCATTGGTTTTTGGAATTTAACTCCATAATGGAAATTACTTTTCCATCTGTGTTAATCAGATTGTCATTTATCTCTCTTCTTTGTTGGGATGAAGGTATTATTAAGGCAATAGGAGATAAACTTCGATGATTTATTTCAAGTGATACAAATCATGGGAACAATTTTTCATGTGTGAGAATTTCTATTGTAATGGATTTCTCAAAAGGCCTCCTTGAGGTAATTCAGCTGAATCTTGATGGTTCGTGGCATCTCCAAGCTCTAGATTACGAGCAAGTTCCTTTCAAGTCATTAAAGAATTTTTGAGGTCTAAAATGGGAATCCTAAGGAATAATACAAAATAATAGTGGAAATAATAAAATAAGATTAGATTACATCATCAAATTTTAGAGGAAAAAAAAATAATTAAATAAATAAAATAAAAAATTTAAATTTTAACTCGTATTTTCAACTTATTTCCCTATAATTTTACTCAAATTTTGAGTGAGAGCACTCATTGGATGCGGAATTTAATTCATCATCCAAGAGGCAGCCATGTTGCATGCTTTTGGTGGACCCTGCCACACGAAAAATAAGAAATACATGAAAAATGTGATTGCAATCACGTTTTTCATGTATTTATCATTTTTCGTGTAGCAGGGTCTATCGAAAGTATGCAACATGGTTACTCATTGGATGATGAATTAAATTTTGCATCCAACGAGTTCTCCCGCTCGAAATTTGAGTAAAAATGTAGGGCGATAAGTTGAAAATGTGAGTTAAAAAATAGTTCTTTTATTTTATTTTATTTTTACTCAAAAAATGGTAATTATCCCCTTGGTTGACACAATCATCTTGATTCCTATTGGTTTTTATAAAGGTGATTTTGGTTGTACATTTTTGTTTTGAGACCCATTTTTAACCTCAAAATTTCCCTAATGGTAATCTGTGTCATGAGTATGGACACTTTGCGAAAATCTATCCAAAAGGTTCAACTTCTTGAAGCTCTCCAAATGAATTTTCTCCTCCTAAAGAAAAGAAAGGAGAAAATACGCAATGATTCATCCATGTTACAAGGAAACATAAGAAGCATGGAAATAAAAGCAACAAACATGTAAGGTTGAATCTAAGCATCAACCTCTTTACAAAAATAGTTTTGAAGTCCTAAATGTTATAGATGAAGAAAGTGAGAATCTTAAGGCCTAAGTAGACCAGCCATTAGAAAAGAATAATCCTAATCTAAAGGTCCCTCCTGATTTGAAATATGAATAAGACCTAGATCAAGACCCTCCAATGAAAACTCCTGCATGGAAAAGTTTTCTCCAAAGCTTTCTCCTGCACTGGAAGATGAAGAATCTAGTCTGTCGAGAAGAAGTTCACACCCTCCTCTTCTCCCCCTTCATATTTAGATGTGATTAAAAATCAACATTCCTCCTCACATGTCACAAGAAGCAAGAAATATCATAGTGAAAAGAACTCCAATCCTGACTCTCACAGGGCAAGTAGCACATCGTCTTCTAGCAATTTATATAAATGTTTTGTTTCTACATTTTCTTATGCAAGCAATTTGTTTAAATTTACTCCTCCCAGGAAGTAATAGGAATAAACATTCGAAGAATTAGTTTTGGACCTTTGCCCCCTTTCCTTACTAGGAGGAGGTTGGTTTTTAGTCTTTTTAGAATTTTGTGAGGCAAAAGCAATGTAAATGATGATGTACTTGTCACATTGAGTAGCATATTTTCAATATAATCAATATACTCATTCTTATAAAAAAAAAGACTAAGCAGATGAATTCTCTATAAAATTGAAAAGCATACAATTAATCATCTCTTTGTTTCTTGCTTCCTTGCTTTTCTATTTTGGTAGGAGGTCTTTCAAACCTCAAATAGTTTGAGTTATTAGACTCAAGTCTCTCTAGAACAGTGCTTTAGGGCTTGAGTGGTGAATCCAATGGTCAAAACTCTAAGATATCTCTCTTGCTATGTAATCTAGGGTATTTGGGTGAACATGAATCATGTTTCATTTAATGACACAAGCTCATAAAGTTAAAATTCCCAAAAGAGGAAAGAATATAGTGTCATTGGAAAGATCCTTAGAGAACCTATGTTCAACAAGTTGGTAGGGTGGGGCTATTTGGACGACACTTGCGAGGGTACCTAGTGGATGTGGTGCTAGATTTGTATTGTACCCTAATCCCAATCACTATTTCCATTTAAAATTTGGAATTAGGATTGGAAAAAAATAATTAAGCAAAACTTATTGCTCTATGGGTAATACTTAAATTTGCTCGCGATAAGGGTTCAAGAAATTTACAAGTGATATTTTATTTTAAACTAGTAGAGGAATGGTTTAAAATGAGGTCATAACTTTTCATCTTAACTTCGATACTATGGAAATGAAAGATCAATGAGGTCAAGGAGGTTTTTTATTCAGTTACAATAGAGCATATTTATAAAGAATTTAGTCTTGAAATGAAAGAACTCTCCAAGAAGCAGTGACATTAAAAGATAATTTGTTAATTAACAAGGAATCTTGAGGAGAAGATGAGTTTTTATAAATGCATTCATCCATCTTTTGATTATTGTTTGAGTTCATAAACTCAAAGGTACAAAAGGATGTGGAGAAATCTCTTTGAGTGATCTTGTTCTGTTTGCTTCTAAAATGTGTGTTTATTTAGATAACTTGTTTCGTTTCATGTTTGTACTGATGTACGTTAGACAATATGGAGATTTTGTTAGTGGGAGACTATAATTTTAGCATAACAATGGGAAGTCAACGGGTTCTTTTGAATCCTATAGTTGTCTTAAGCTATAAGATATGTTCTATATATTTTTTGATTTTTCCTTGAAATACTAAATATAACATTTTTTCTAGTGAAGTCTAATTGTTCTAATCTTTTTGTTTTTTTTAAGCAAAAATCAACTAATACAATTCTTGGTGAGATTTTTTTATGTTACTTTTCTCATGTAATTCTTGGCGAGCTTGTTATTTTTTGTTGCTTGAAAATGCATTTTCAAATCCACAAAACAATTTAAATCTTTGGAAAAACTCTAAAGGCACTGAGGCTTTTTAAATTTTACAGCTCAAATTTACTTAGGGTTGTGGGGGAGTGCTCTCGACCCCCCTCCCCCCATGAATCCACTCCTAAAGCGTGCTCCGAGCGAGACTGACCCTTTTGCGCAAAAACAAATCGCTCCCTGACTTATTCGCAAAATTGTTTTCGTAAAGATGTTCTAAACATAGTTTTTTTCAAAGAAACAAGAGTTTTTGAGTGGGGCAACCTAATATTCAAGCCTATGGCCCTAGTATTGATATGAAATTCATGGTAATGTTAAATTCTTAAGTAAAAGTGGCATTCTCCTTTATTTTTCATTTTCATCCTTTCACTTAAATTTTTAGCATTACCATGAAACGACTCATGATGTTTCAGAGTTTTTTCGACCTCATTGGATTTCATATGGAGAAAATAGAATCTCTGATCTCACTCAAAATCTAGCAGACTTATCAGTTTTTCAGGATTTCAAGATCGGGGGGAATTCAATGTTTCCATTATATTTTGTCATCTACTAGGGTATGTAACTTGTATTTAATCAAGAGAATCAAGCCCTCTATGTATCTTGATGTTAGTGACATTAGTTGTTGAACTCCTCTATCATGACCCTACTAAAAATGTACCCATCACTCAAACAAAATCTTGACTTGACATGCTAAATTATTTCTATCTTATGTTCATGCTTAGAGGGTGATATTAATGACAAAGATCCCAAGATAGGTGATCCGAATCGGATCCTGATGGCCTCCCTCCGATTATAAAATATCTCTGATGGACAAGACCCGCATCCTGGATGCGCCTTTATGGTTGACTTAAATGTTCTGTACGCTTTCTTGGTATTCGGTTTAGGGTTTCAACAGACCCTACCGGTGGTCGACCTCCACATGCCGGTTCCTTTGCACACACCTTACCTTTTGTCAACTCTATTCGTCCCATTCGTCATTTTCACTTCTCCTACGCCGAGAATGCTTGCTCTGCAACTGTATGGGAACTCCTGTTCTTCGTGGTTCTGGTTTCGAATGTTTGTTCGTATGGATGCCTCTGGTTCTTGACTGTTATGGAGGTAAGGTTCGGTGGCCTGTGAGAGTGCCCTCTGCTCAGCACGATAATGGTCTTGTTTCTCTGCGTTGTTTTTCTGATTTTTCCATATGCAAATGTGATTTTCTGTTCGTTTGGTTGATGGTTTTGGTTTCATGATAGGTCCTCCTCCAAGTCTCCGCGCTTCTCCTTGTAACTCAGGTAAACAATGGTTCCCTGTTGAATTGTTTTTAGACTTTCTCTCTCCGGCTCTAACACGCCTGCTACTGGTCTTTCAGGATTTAGTCATTCGGGTGGTCGTCTTCTTGGTTCCCATAGCTCAGGTAATGGTTTTCGCTCCAACCCCGTTCTGATTTTGATTCCAAATGGTTATTCACGTTTGCACAGGCTCTAACCTGCTCTTGTTTCGTTGCAGGTGGTTTCAGGTAGCTGGGTCTGTGGCTCAATGTGCTCCTCGCGGCTTGGCAAGCTTTCGAGCTCCTTCTTCACGGGTAGTGTCTCCCCATGTCATCGACTATAATTTATTTGTAGTTTTAAATCTGGTGTTGTTGGTAGTCCTTTGTTCTGAACGGCAAAGAAATGTTTCTGTTGTCGGTGTAAAACCCCTCTTCGTTTTACTGTTGGGCTCGGCCCTTGACCCTGTAATTTTGTTACTTAGCTTTTGTTTAAACCCTCGATGGGTATTCTATGGCTTCACGCCCTCGCACTGTCTAGTTATTTTGTGAAAGGGTTGCTCCTGGATTCGAACCCCTGTCCTGTAGTTACTGTCGTGTGTGGATAGAACCCTCGGTTATGCGAAACCCCTGTTCGTTGTTTTATTGGTGACTCTTATTGTATCAAGGTGGTTTATGGATGTAACGAATATTTGTCGAACTCTGTTCGAGACTCTGTTCTTTTAATGAAACTTTTGTTTGAGAGAAATGTGTATCTCCGGGGCTATATTTACTTTGTTACAGTAGGTTAAGAAATAATTCAAATGCGTATTGATTACATCCGATGTTTGCTCTGTTCTTAAATATAAAATGAGGGTTTATTTCTTGGGTTACCTATAATTTATTTGTGCGCCAAATATCGTTCGTTTCTGCTTGGAAATGATGATTGTATGACTGTGCTGTGCGCTTTTGGTTATTTACTCTATCTGGGTTTCATCTGCATTCGCAATTACTCATTCTTCTATGCCTGTAGATGACAATTTGTGGCCATGCTCTCGGCTATTTTTGTTTACTTCGCTGTTCTGTTACTCCTGTGGTAATTTGTGGCTATGCTCTCGCTGTTCTTGTTTACTCGCTGTTCTGTACTCCGTTACCAACTTGTCACACATAAATTAAATTATGGTGCATGAAAAAAATTAAATACACAATGGTGATATAATTGAGAGATAATACAAATGTTTTATTTAGAAATGACTGTAGATCTTCTGTTCTTTTCTTTGTCTGAGGAATCCTTTACAATGTTTCTCGCTTCTCTTTTAACACACCTGAAACACTACAGTTCTGTTCAGGTAGAACTACCCCAACAGATTGGGTAACTATCTATCAGTTTCTAACTGCCCCTAATTAACATAATTGTAAAGAAACTAGTTAACTAATAAAAGGAACTAATTAACTGACAATCTTTTTTGCTGTTCATAATTTCTATTTGAAAAAGAAACAATTCATGACTCCAATCGACCTGGTCCTAATGTCTTATGACGAAATAAAATAAAATAAAATAACGTAAAATAACTGACAAGCCTACACCTGTCCAGCTATGTATGTATGATTGCCTCTTCATGAGACTGTCAACCAACTTTCGTCTCCTCGGAGCTGGATTCTCCTGCATCAGGCTCCCGGGGTGGCAAAAAGTCATGGCTCCGTTCCATGAGGTCGTCGACAGAATAGCCTGCTTTCTGTATTTGCGTCGCGTTAAGCCACGAACTGTCCTCTATTGGACGGTTCTTCCATTTTACTAAATACCGCAAATATTCCTTCCTGCGTGTGCACTTAGCTACCTGTGTGTCCAGAATCCCTTCGATCTCAACGGGTGGTGCCATCGGCATCTGTCTCGTCCACGAATCTCCTTCACATTTGGTGTCCCGCGGTGGCTCTGCTGCTGCATTATCTGCTGAACCTGCGACATAAGGAAACAAATCTGCCACGTTAAAAATAGGGGAAATACCAATCCCTGGTGGCAACTGTAACTCATAGGCGTTCGCAGAAAATTTGCGAATGATCTTGCAGGGCCTGATTTTCTTGAATTTCAGCTTGTTGTACTCTCATTTTGGAAATCGTTCCTTACGTAAGTACGCAAGGACTTCGTCCCCTACATTGAACTGAACTTCCCGACGTTTTGTATCAGCTCACTGTTTATACCTCTGACTGCTGTCCTGTAATTTCAGTTTGACCTGTTCGTGCAAATTGCTCATAGCTTGGGCGAAATCTTCCCCATCAGCGCTCCGTTTCTCAAGTTTCCCCAAATCTCGTAACTCATGCACTCCTTGCGGATGCATGCCGTACAGAATCTGGAACGGACTGTATCCTGTGCTACGGTTAGGGGAATCGTTGTATGCGAATTCCGCCTGCGCCAGTACACGATCCCAAGTCCGGGAATTTTCACCTGTTAGACTTCTAAGAAAATTTCCCAGACTTCGGTTTACTACCTCCGTCTGTCCATCCGTCTGCGGATGATAAGCGGAGCTGAACTGCAACTGGGTGTTCAACTTTTTCCACAGAGCTCCAAAAATGACCGGTGAACTTTACATCTCTGTCAGAGATAATGGATCATGGAAGTCCATGCAACCGCACAATCTCTGTAAAGAAAAGATGTGTTATGTAAGTAGCATCGCTGGTTTTCCTGCATGGTACAAAGTGCACCATCTTTGAAAATCGGTCTACCACAGCCATTACTGAATCAAAGCCTCGTTGTGTCTTCGGCAAACCCAATACAAAATCCATACTAACTGAATCCCATAGTCGACTAGGAATGGGCAATGGCATATAAAGTCCAGTATTCTGACTGTGACCTTTTGCCAATTGACAAATTTTACACCTAGTCACATACCTCTGCACATCCCGCTGCAACTTAGGCCAAAAATAAAAATGTTGCACCTGAGCAATTGTTTTGTCGATACCGAAATGTCCTGCCAGGCCTCCGTTGTGTTTTTCCTGTATAATGTTTTCCCGCATAGAACAGTTGGGAATACACAACTGCCCTCCTTTAAACAGCAATCCTTCCTGTAGATTATAGTCTAGCCACTTGTTGTCATTTCGTAACAGCGGGTTTTGGCAAGCCTCGTAGGCCTCCATAAACTCGGTGTCGGTCGGATACAGCTCTTTCAAATGTTCAAATCCCAAAATCTGCATCGTGCTTTCCTGTAGAAGCAACGTTCTCCTACTAAGTGCATCTGCTACCTTA
>APFE030805040.1:85774-97570 GCA_000404065.3 Pinus taeda
AAGGTCGTCCCAACAGTAAGTGACAGACATCCATTGGCATGACATCGCAAAGGATCTTGTCCTTATACTTACCGATCTGAAACTCCACCTCACACTGTTCATCAACTAACAGTTGATGCCCCTTCTACAACCACGACACTTTGTAGGGAGTAGGATGTTTTAACTTCTTTAATCCCATCTTCTCTACCATCTCTACAGCTACTAAATTATCGGTAATCCCATCTTCTCTACCATCTCTACAGCTACTAAATTATCGGTACTCCCACTGTCAATGATCAACTTACAGCACTTACCCCGTGACTTGCAAACAGTGCGAAACAAGGCCTTTCGCTGATCTGGTTCTGCAACTTCTTTTGCTGGTTTTAACAGCACTTTATTTAACACCAAGGCTTCGCCTGTTTCTGGTGTATTCTCTTCTTCTTGAGGTGTCTCCTCAACATTCTCTGGTTGCGCAACATAGGTTCCTCTCCCACCTGCTGGCTCACCTTCAGGACAGTCATATGACTTGTGTCCCAATTTGTGACAAAGATAGCACTGGACAGTTCCCCTGCCTCGACCAAATCCTCGCCCTCGCTGAGCTGGTCGTCCTTCCCTGGTGCTGTTGTCCTTCTCTATTGTACCAGCAGATTTGGAACTGCTGCCCTCGTCATTTGGGCCTGCACCTCTACCTCTGCCATAAACCTTGCCTTTTCCCCTGCCAGAACCACCTCCTCTCTTGGTATTCTGTTTTCTATTTATTTTCTCCTCTGCCTTCAGTGAAAACTGATAGGCCTCATCCAACGTTTGAGGTGAGAGGATACCGATTTCATCCAAAATATCCCCTCTCAAGCCATTCACAAATCTGGCTGTTTTTTCTGAGGTATCTTCCACATACCCTGCTTGCAAATTCAACTTGTAAAATTCCTCTGTAAACTCCCTAACAGTCATTCCTTTTTGCTTCAAGTTCTGTACCTGCCTGTACAACATGATCTGGTAATCTTTCGGTAGGAACTTCTCCTTCAGTTTTGCTTCCATTCTGGCCCACTTCTTGATAGGCTGTTTGTGTAGTCTCCATCTTTCCGCCTGAACGCTGTCCCACCATAAGGACGCATGTCCTTTTAGCTTGGTGGTGGCGAACTTCACTTGTTTGTCCTCACTGGTTTCCTCAAACTCAAAAAATTTATTGACTTCACTCAGCCAATCTAACAACACATCTGCAGACAAACTTCCGTCATAAGTAGGTAACTCATGCCTTGGCTTATGACTAGACAGCAAAACTGACTTCAACAATCTAAGTTTCGGTGTCACCCCTTCGTACTCATCCTCTGGTTCAGCTATTTCTTCATCACTGTCATCTGCTGGGTTTCTTCTTCCCCCAGCCTCCACCACTGCCAATCTTCACGCAAAACTCGAATCTCCTCTCGCAGTCCATCATCTACTACCCTGCGGACTACTCGTCCTCTTCCTCTCCTCTTCCTCTCCTCTTCCTTCACCTTCACCTTCTACCTGTTCCATTAGTTCTAACTCAAGAAACTAGCTCTGATACCACTTATGATGGCCTACCGCCGATTATAAAATATCTCTGATGGACAAGACCCGCATCCTGGATGCGCCTTTATGGTTGACTTAAATGTTCTGTACGCTTTCTTGGTATTCGGTTTAGGGTTTCAACAGACCCTACCGATGGTCGACCTCCACATGCCGGTTCCTTTGTACACACCTTACCTTTTGTCAACTCTATTCGTCCCATTCGTCATTTTCACTTCTCCTGCGCCGAGAATGCTTGCTCTGCAACTGTATGGGAACTCCTGTTCTTTGTGGTTCTAGTTTCGAATGTTTGTTCGTATGGATGCCTCTGGTTCTTGACTGTTATGGAGGTAAGGTTCGGTGGCCTGTGAGAGTGCCCTCTGCTCAGCACGATAATGGTCTTGTTTCTCTGCGTTGTTTTTCTGATTTTTCCGTATGCAAATGCGATTTTCTATTCGTTTGGTTGATGGTTTTGGTTTCGTGACAGGTCCTCCTCCAAGTCTTCGCGCTTCTCCTTGTAACTCAGGTAAACAATGGTTCCCTGTTGAATTGTTTTTAGACTTTCTCTCTTCGGCTCTAACACGCCTGCTACTGGTCTTTTAGGATTTAGTCATTCGGGTGGTCGTCTTCTTGGTTCCCATAGCTCAGGTAATGGTTTTCGCTCCAACCCCGTTCTGATTTTGATTCCAAATGGTTATTCACGTTTGCATAGGCTCTAACCTGCTCTTGTTTCGTTGCAGGTGGTTTCAGGTAGTTGGGTCTGTGGCTCAATGTGCTCCTCGCGGCTTGGCAAGCTTTCGAGCTCCTTCTTCACGGGTAGTGTCTCCCCATGTCATCGACTGTAATTTATTTGTAGTTTTAAATCTGGTGTTGTTGGTAGTCCTTCGTTCTGAACGGCAAAGAAATGTTTCTGTTGTCGGTGTAAAACCCCTCTTCGTTTTACTGTTGGGCTCGGCCCTTGACCCTGTAATTTTGTTACTTAGCTTTTGTTTAAACCCTCGATGGGTATTCTATGGCTTCACGCCCTCGCACTGTCTGGCACTGTCTAGTTATTTTGTGAAAGGGTTGCTCCTGGATTCGAACCCCTGTCCTGTAGTTACTGTCGTGTGTGGATAGAACCCTCGGTTATGCGAAACCCCTGTTCGCTGTTTTATTGGTGACTCTTGCTGTATCAAGGTGGTTTATGGATGTAACGAATATTTGTCGAACTCTGTTCGGGACTCTGTTCTTTTAATGAAACTTTTGTTTGAGAGAAATGTGTATCTCCGGGGCTATATTTACTTTGTTACAGTAGGTTAAGAAATAATTCAAATGCGTATTGATTACATCCGATGTTTGCTCTGTTCTTAAATATAAAATGAGGGTTTATTTCTTGGGTTACCTGTAATTTATTTGTGCGCCAAATCTCGTTCGTTTCTGCCTGGAAATGATGATTGTATGATTGTGTTGTGCGCTTTTGGTTATTTACTCTATCCGGGTTTCATCTGCATTCGCAATCACTCATTCTTCTATGCCTGTAGATGACAATTTGTGGCCATGCTCTCGGCTATTTTTGTTTACTTCGTTGTTCTGTTACTGCTGTGGTAATTTGTGGCTATGCTCTCGCTGTTCTTGTTTACTCGCTATTCTGTACTCCGTTACCAACTTGTCACACATAAATTAAATAATGGTGCATGAAAAAAATTAAATACACAGTGGTGATATAATTGAGAGATAATACAAATGTTTTATTTAGAAATGACTGTAGATCTTCTGTTCTTTTCTCTGTCTGAGGAATCCTTTACAATGTTTCTCGCTTCTCTTTTAACACACCTGAAACACTACAGTTCTGTTCAGGTAGAACTACCCCAACAGATTGGGTAACTGTCTATCAGTTTCTAACTGCCCCTAATTAACATAATTGTAAAGAAACTAGTTAACTAATAAAAGGAACTAATTAACTGACAATCTATTTTGCTGTTCATAATTTCTATTTGAAAAAGAAACAATTCATGACTCCAATCGACCTGGTCCTAATGTCTTATGACGAAATAAAATAAAATAAAATAACGTAAAATAACTGACAAGCCTAGACCTGTCCAGCTATGTATGTATGATTGCCTCTTCATGAGACTGTCAACCAACTTCCATCTCCTCGGAGCTGGATGCTCCTGCATCAGATCCTTAAACACTCTTAAAGTTTCTTAAACTCTATAAAACTCATGCCAAAGTTTCAAAGTCTTTTGGATGTCGAGCTTATCATAAATAACCTCCAAACAATGGCAATTTTTGGTTAGCGCGGAGCAACGAGGACCCTCGGTCAAAGTGCACAAACCATTGGCCCATGTTAATCGCTCGCTGGCACAAATTGACAAACGAGAGGTCAAATCCAAAAACAGGGGTAGTTTCTGATATGTGATTAATCGTGTATCGCAGGGCGTCCCCCTCCGTGAAGGAAAGCCCCTAAGCGCTCGATCCCGAAAAAAAAAAATAAATAAATAATAAATAAATAAATAAAATAAATAAAATAAATAAATAAATAAAAAAAAAAAATAAAAAAATAATAAATAAATAAAAAAAATAAAAAAAAAAATAATAAATAAAAAAATAAATAAATAAAACCGTACGGAAATCACCGATTCCATCAAAAGGCGGGTCCCACACTAAAACTGGCAGGATATTGGAAGGGCTTCAAAGCGGTAAGCGGGTTCAACCAAGTCTCGCCCGATTCCATACACTAGGTGACACGCGTCCAGCGAATGAGAGAGAAAATTGCTCACATCAGATGGGTAAAAGTCATGCTACTTACTTGCCCAATATGGACAGAGACTGTAGGATCTAGAGGCTCCAGATCAACGGTAGAGGAATGATCCGATGGATGACTGAATTCAACGGGGAAATAGGCTGAGGTGGATAAGATTTGAGATCCAGTATGACCGATGAGTTGACAGAGGAATCAGTTTTGCGGGCAATCTGGGAAGCAACGGAAATAATGATAGTTCAAAGAGAACTGACACTCAGTTCGTGAGGAAACAGGTGGCCAACTCTCTGTGAAGTGTTACACAGTGATGATGATGCAGAGCAGGGGAATTCAAACAGACAGAGGTAGGAGATCCAGACAGTCGAGAAGCGGAAACGAACAGTCAGGAAGCGGATTGGCTTTAAGCCATGAACTGATACAGAGTAAGACAAGGCAGAGAGGAAGCAGAAAGCCGAGAGGCCAGAGAGAAGTGAGTGGTAGAGAAAAGAGAAGAAGTCGAGCTGACTTGCAAAGAAAAGGCAACATCGAGCCAGAGAGAGACAGAAAGAGTCTGAGAGTCTGTGAACTCCAGAAAAGGCTTGGGAGGTTCAAGCAAGCTCTTCTGTGAATACCTGTCAGGTATTGAGTGCTAGATTGGACTCCTGCCACTGAGACCAGTTGGGGTTGTGATTCAGTAAGGGGAGTCTATGTAGTCTAGAGACTTGGGGAATCCAAGTACAATCCTACTGATCATCCTTTGTTGAATGAGACTCAAATTGAGCTCATTATTGTAAAAACTCTGCTTTTTAAGACACAATAGAAAGGCCACCATTGAAGGCTGGACCAGGAGATGTAGCCCAGGAGGATTGGGTGAACTCCTTATTAAACTTGTTGTGTTTATGTGTTTGCTTATTGTGTTTCTCTTACTGCTTCAATGTCTGTGTATTTCGCAATCTTATCAATCCATCGCATAAAATAACATAGGCACACCCCAACACATGAGTGTGTAATACCTTCATTAATTCTCTGAGATCATTCACGAGTGATTTCAGATCAATAGGCAATAATTTTGATGATATGTAGGTAGTTGTTGTAACATGATTTTTTTGGATGTTAGAAGTCATTCCTATTTGTTGATGTATTTTCAATTCAGAGATGGATTGCACTCGATGTTATTTTCTTATTTTCACCCTTACATGTTATATAAATGAGAACTTGTAATTTGTGGATCTATGGTTGATGAAGATTATAACTACTAGGTGAATGATGTTATATGGTTTAATCCATATTTTTATGTTTTTTATCACCAATTCATCATTCTACATGTTTTTGTTGACATATATATGCATCAAAATAAATAAAAATGCATATTATATAAAATTTGCTCGCAAAATTGCCCTCTACTGAGAAACTTTTGAAAATATCACTCCTACTCCCCGCTCCTTCTCCTACTCCCAAGCAACCATGTATTTACAATTCCTACCATTTTTAACCAAAGTTGAGTGAAAACTCATTAAAAAAATATGTTAAAAGACTACAAAAAAATAGAATTAATATTATGTTTTTTCTTCCTAATTTAAAACGAAAAAGAACAAAAAAAATGAGAACAATATCAATATTATATTAAAAAAGTAATTAAATTAAAATATATAAATTATAAATTTAATATGATATAATAAAATTAATTTAAAAATATATATATAAAATATAAATATAAATATATATAATTATTATTATAAAACTCATAAAAAAATATGTTTAAAAAAATTAGAATATTTAGATTATGTTTCGTGATTTTTATTTTTATTTTTGTTTTATCTAGAGGAACCCAACAGTCCACTGACACCTAACTGGTAGTAAACCTCTGAAGGTTATGACCTATCTTCCTCTTCGTAGTTCGAGCTCCAAGAGGGGGATTTGAACATGAATCTCTTGAGTTACCAATGATTTCACTTGTCTTAGATTACCAACTAAGTTGTCCCTTTGCGACTACGCTCTATGATTTAAGACAAAAAGAAAAAGAAGAAAGGAGAGAAAGTATCATCCATTTATATCATAAAGAATAAATATATCCTTAAAATTTTAAAAAAATTTTATAAATTTTATATTTATTATTTATCACAATTCATTCGCATAAAATTTAATATATTTTAAATATGATTTTATTATTAGAGTAATAAATTTGATTAAGTAAATTTTATATATAAATAAGAATTTTGTTTATATATAGATAATTATAGATGATATAGTGTCCTCAGATGGGGTGACTATTGAGGATGAAGGGGATATCGTTGTCTAACTTGGCTAATGAACTCGGGACGTGACAACATGCCCATGTCAATGTTAAATGTTTTCACAAGTTATAAAATCATGCAAGGAATTAAGGTGGAGAGTAAACGATGATCGACAGAGAGTTCTCTAATCAAGTAGCTCATTCATGTGATGGTAGTGTGTGTTAATACCCCTCCCATGTTTTTAAATATGCAGTTCTATAACATAAACATTCCGGTGGAAGGTAGTAAGTAGGGGATGAGGGATGAAACATTTGTAGCGTATGAGACAAGGGAGAAGTAACCAGGCACATGTGAAAACTATGAAAGGTTTTCCAGTGCAATGAAGTTGACCCCCTAATTGGAACTCCATCAGGTTGTCGGTATCGTCATCTTATAGGCTTTGTTTCATCTAAAAACTGGTAATAATGTGTTTCTTCCAAGAATTTTGTTGCATCAACTAATTTGGCCAATTTGTAGGGTGGTCAAGATGGTGTCTAGGTGGGGATGGAAGCCTAATTTGTTTCCTCTAATGTTCTCCTTTCCTTGGTTTTTTCGATGGGTCTTTCCCCTTTTCCTTATTGAAAATACTTGCTCTCATCCATGTCATATCTATGTGTTTAACAATCCTACCTTTCATCCCCTTCTAACAGTTCTACTTTCTTTCCTCTATCTTAAACCTCTTGTTTTACAAGTGTTGTTTCCTTGGTGGTATTTTTGCAAGCTCGCTAACTAGCATTGGGTGAGGAATTGGTGGTTAGGGGGTTTTATTATTGCACTTGAATCTCCTTTGATTCTATATATCTTGAAGCCCCTCCTAGCTATCATTTTGGTCTCTGACTCCTTTCTTCCTAGCAGTTGTATAACGGGACACCCCCCCTACTCCACTGCACACCTGGGTATGACTCAGTTGGTCATCACTTGAATTTCCACATTCACTCACTTTGATCCCCATTCTGTGTCAATGAAAACATGTTAGAATACGGATCACTTACTATCAATAGCGGGCCCACGAAGGTCATACCCACATGCACCATCTGCTACTGGAATTTTCCTTGCTATATCAGGATCTAGCACCAACCATTGTACATGAAGAAATCACCTAGGCTGAGGAGGAAGCATCCTCTCAAAGGATTACCCTTTCGAATATGGAGGATCTTACAGAATGGGCTAATTGGATCACGAATACATGGCACATGAGGGGACATTTCAATAAATACATGTAGAATGTGGATATTTACTGGCAGATGAAGTTTTTACTCGAATGTACTCTCTTGGACCGACATGAGAACAACATGGATATCCTTCACTCTCTTGAACACTTTCACATACACTTGAGGCATCTATATTGAAGAATGGAGAGGATTAAACAACATCTTTTCATCCCTCCAATGGTAGGGGGAACCTAAAAGGACCCAAGAGCACCCATCTTGGTTGCAGTCTCAAATTCATACCCATTGACTCAGTTGTGGAATGTTTATGGTTCATGACTTTTTGTTTATAGTTGTTTATCATGTACAAGGCCATATACACCAATGTTTCAATCCTAGTTTGGTAAATCTTGTATCTTTTAGTACACAATTGTCCCTCTCCTCCTTGAGGAGAGTTTATTTTTGGATATGATCAAGTCTCCTCAATGAGGCTAAATCGATTGTTTGCAACCCATTTTTTAAATTCCAATTTCATAAGGTAATATTTAATTCACCCTACCAAAAAAATAAGATTGTAAATAATGAAGTGTAAAGGTATTGATATGATTTATTTTTTAACTAGGATGAGTTATTGGATAGAAGAGTGATCTACCCACAATGTTGGGTCATTCTTGGACACCCCTTCGAATTGGAATAGTTTAATTATCCTAAAGTGACTTTTCATTTGCAACCCTCCCCATGAGGTTTGAACTTGAGACTTGGTGGGGACTAAACCCCACTCAAACCAACTAGCCTACAACTCATGGTGTATTAATATTAATTATAATATTTAATTTAATAAAAACAATGACTCGGGTCAAAGGATCTTTGCTTGAGTCAATGTTTTATCAAATTAAATATATAAATTAATATTAATAAACATTAATTAGGTAAAAAGAATCTGCTTAGTGGTTTGAGTGAGCAAATTGTTTCCACCTATGTGGATTCAAAGTCATAAGACATGTTGTTAATCAACTAGTTGTGGCATTGTGAAATCAGTTTTATCTATGTACATAGTGGCATACAAATATTCCAAATTACCCAATTGCTCCTCGAAATTTAGGTTATGATTATGAAAGTTAGCCTAGAATCCATCTAAACTTTGGATAATTAATTAAAATAAATTAATTATATTATAAATAAATATAAATGATATATTATTAATTTTGTTTTTATTTTGAATGCTATTTATTTTATCATTTTAACTCAGTGAAAATGTTAAATAGGACATTACAACATCTCTACCATACTTGATTAGAGAGCGCTTCTCGACGCAACAAGAAAACATTAACTAAAACATATAATAAAAATAAATCTCATATTTCAATTTTTTGTAATCCATATTGTTTTTGAGACAGATTAATCACATAATTAGTTATTTTGTTGATGTTTTGAACCATCTAATGTGGTTCATCCTCAAGACAAAGATGAAATGGTTCATCTTCCAGACAAAGATGAAAAAACTCGATCTATTCACATGTTTAAATAGTTAAGATGCATCATGTTCCAAATGTAAACCTTAAAACAAGTCAAATAAGATGAATAAAACTTAATATTAAATTAAAATATGAAAGTTGGGTTCTAAAATATTTTATTTTTTATTTTTATTCTTTATTTCATAAGAAAATATTGTAACATAAGTAGTATGGAAATAATAAAATATAGAAAAAAGGAAAAGATATTAGCCAGTTTTTTATATATTTCTTTTATTATACAATATAATAAATTGAAAATAAAGTATTTGAAAATGAAAACTTCTATGATTCATAGTGTTTTTTAAGGATAGTTCTTCTGGTAAATTACAATTCAGAGTACTGGGTCAACACATTTCGAACTACTAAGTGTGGTTCATCATCAAGACTATGATGAATGTTGTGATACATACAAGTTGATATATATTGCGGAGATGCAAAAGGGTCTCAAAATAAACGTTAGAGAAAAATGAATAATATAATTAAAATGAACCTTAAAGCATTAAGGCTAGGATATTAAGTTTAATAAAATATTGCTAATATATTAAATAAAATATTATTAATGAGAATTTGTTATTATGGTAAAAAAAAAGAAAATCGTCCTCCTTAATGATAAATATTAATTAATAAACTTAGTTAATTTATTATATTATTTATTATATAAAAGTATTTCTTTTTAACAATAATGAACAATTCCCTATATTGATTAATATTTAATAAATAAAACGAATATTATTATATTTTAAGAAGTAGTTCTTTTTTAACAATAATAAAAATTCCCCTAATTGATTAAATAATTTAATTAATGAAGACTATGATTATTATATTAATTATCAAGAGTTTTTCTTTTTTTAACAATAAAACAATTTCTCATTAAAAATTTTATTAAATAAAAGCAATATTTTATTAATATGTACTTATCCTATCTAGGTTCATTTAATTATTTTTATTCACTTTTTCTCTAAACGTTTATTTCGGACCCTTATGCATCTCTGCAGTATATATCAACTTGTATGGATCAAAACATTCATTCAGTCCTCATGATGAACCAGCACGTAGTGGGTTTCGAAACAGCTGGATGTCCAATAATCTGAAATTCCAGAAAAATTATTTGAAAATAAAAAATTAATCAATTAAAATAAATATCAAAATATAAACATAATTTATATTATTATATGTATAGTAATATATATCTCATTATATCTATGGTCCAATATTTATAAACAATTATTATTTTATTTCTATTAATTAGAATAATATATAATATTATTATATATAATATCATTATAGGATATCAACAATCTCTTATAATACCTTAATGATCTCAAGATGGAACAGGGAGCTCTGAAACTATGGTGCCTCGACCTTAGGAGTGCAGGTCTAGTGTTGTAATTGGTCGTTGGGTCCCTGCGGAGGGTCTGTGCCCCCTTTGTTGTTGAAGGAAGTGTAACTAGGTTCAATCTTCATAAATGTAAGTTTGATTTTTTATTCAAGAAAAGTGAAATTGTTTTATGATACTTGTCAATGAGTTTCTTCCTCATTGAATTAGGTCAAGCACAATTTTAAGTGCTTCTAGGAAGTCAAGAGTCAAATGTATTTACGTAAGACCCTTTGAGGGCATGTTACACTATGTATAAAATAGTATAAAGGTCAAATAAATACCTCCAAGACAAGTGCAAGTCCTCTCCATACAACAACATCCTCCTCAAGAAGCAAAACGAAGAAAATAATGAAGAAAAAGTCAAGTCGGCCTAAAGACAGTTAGTTGGCCTACAAGTCGGCCTAAAAGGAGGGACAATCCTCTATTTATAGAGGTTTTCCACTCCAATACAATGCACTCAATGAGATTTGAAATGTGCGATGAAAAGGAGGCAAGAAAAGAACGAAGAAAGACGAAGTAAAGGGTCTATAAGGGCAGCGAAAGAAGAAGCTACAAGACTGAAGGTTATAGGGTTGTTCTAAGGTTAGAACAAAACCACACGTGTGAAGGAAGGAGGCCTCTCTACGGTCATAACAACAGCAATACATTAGTCCCATACATATCACTGTTTGGGTCAAAAATTAAGGTCTATAAGACTTCCCTCTAAGAGTGCTCATTGGGGCTAATATTCGCTTAGTGGGCTAATTTTCCATGATTTTTCCACAAAAAAGATTCACCAATTTCCAATTTTTATAAAAGATGATTTGCCCAAATTTTAGAATATAAAATTATTTTACCTTAAAAATTGCCAACTTTATATAAGGACTATATATAAAAACATTATAAATTTGAATAATTTTACAAATATATCAATAAACATTTTATAGTTTGCATATTAGGGATTAGTGATATTCGCCAATGTTTTTAAACTTCAAGAAATTTTTCCATTCTTAAAATTTTCCTTGAAGAAGAGACCCTCACAAACGAAGGAAGAAGGAATAACGTCGAGGAGAAGAGGATTGTTTCTAGGGCTATAAACAGTCACACGTACGGAAAAGAAGAATATAAGTCTGTAGTTGGTGAACAGTCCATGACATATTATTGTTTGGGTAAGAAATCAAGTCTACAAGGACTCCCAAGCCTAGGGAAGGAGCCTATCTCTCTAGCGAAGGTGGAATGATCCTAATTCACTAAGGGTACCTTCTACACATAAGAAAAC
>APFE030805045.1:0-10852 GCA_000404065.3 Pinus taeda
AGATCCAGTACAGTGCAATTTCATTCAGCAAAGAATTAATGCTCTTCAATTTCTTCCAGATGTAATGCAAGAAATTGGGTTGAAGAAAGGGAACTTTAGTGAATCACATGTGGCAAAAAAGGAAAAGGAACCCCAACCACCATTACATGGAATGTTTGGAAAGACACACATTGGGAGATTCGCAGACATCAAAGACCCATTAGAAGAGGAAAATGAGCAAAAGGAAACAGAAAATATTGTGGGAGAAGACAATGATGAAACTCTAGAGGATGAAGAGTTTGGATTACGTGACATTGTTGATTAAATTTAAGTTATGCTTGTAAATCAAGTTTTGCAATGTTTTGACTTTGACATTTTATGAGAAGAATAAACACTCAATTAGGGTTGTTATCCGTTCAATATTTGTAATATGTGATTTTCGCATTGATTTTTTAATTAATCATTATTTTTTGAAAAAAAAAGTGATTATTATTATTTTTTTGACATGAAATTCATAAAAAAAAACAATTATTTAACCATTTTTAGTTAAAATTTTCGTATAAAAATTGTGATTTTGACATGTAAATTCTAGCAAAAAATTATCAAAACGTGTAGTTTTTTTGTTATATTTATGTTAAAAATGGTTATTTTTAAGTCTATTGTTAAAAAATATTGTCTTTTATAAACAATTATTTCATGTGGATTGAAAAATTAATTAAGGATGTATAAATATGTAGATTATCGAAAATTCAAAATATCGACTTTCTAATTTAAAAATGCAAAACAATAAAAACCTCACTACAAAAAAAATAAAAAATAAAAAACAAGAAAATATGAAGAAAACGACCACTTCAAAAACTATCAAATTTAGAAAATAATTATTTACATTTCATACATTAGAAAATTTAAAGTCAAAAAATAGGTTTTTTTAAAAAAAGGTGTGATGCAGAATACTCACTTTTTTAAATTAGCATGAAAATCACTACCATTCTAAAACGTAATGTACATAAAAAAAATTAAAGTGCCAAAAACTATCCTCTAAAAAAAACATGTGTGTTCTGCATCACCCCTTTTCAAAATCAGGTCATTTTTTTCTATCTCTACGAAACGGGTAACTGTATCAGTTCTCGTTTCAAAGTTTACACTGTTCTTTGCTCCGATACCATGTAGAAATTTTGTAGAATTTTTCTACAAATCAGCTTGCTCTGATACCATGTAGAAATTCCCACTGTAGATCAACCTGGTAAAGCAATGTACTAAAGCAAAACACTTGATCTACTTCTACAAACAATTTAGCGAAACCTTAATCAACCATGAGCAACATCAATAAGAACACATATAACTGATAAGAAGGAATCAATCACACATAACACAGAAGATATAACTAGGGGAAAGTACCAGCCTAAAACCCCATCTCTGTATTATCATACAAGTGGAAATATAGTCCGGATTACACAAAGCCTTAGCTCAAAAGCTATCTAGCTCTTAGTACAATCCCTCTGCTACTCATAGACAGTTGAAGGCTTCTCACAAACCTTCTCCTCTGCCCTCCAAGCCTACTATTTCTATGTACAGTTTTTCCTGGGTCCTCCAGCTGTAACTTGTGTGATTCTCACCTCACACACAACACTGACTTATGAAATAATTATACAAACCTAAAAGAGATAAATCCTCATCATGGATGAGCTTCCTTTATAGGAAAAATATTCATCCAACTGATAGTACATTGTCCCTTCTCTGATCTCAACTAGGTCTCTGTCTGAACTGAGATGCATGAGTTATTTAAGCTATAATATTTAGTTATCTGAAAATACCAGTTGTTGCATGCATGCAAGCATCAACAAACTGAATCTCATTAATTTAACAACGTGTTAAATCAATCTAACTAGACTTGACTGAGTTAACTGAGCCAACTAATTACAACTCTTCCTTATCTCTTTAACTGATGGATAAATTCATCAATTAATAGATAAACTATTGCATGTCTTCACATAGACTTCAGGTTTGGATTTCCTTAACTAATTAACTCATGGAGATTAATTAATTAATATTTTAAACTGTTGTTAAGACCAAATTCATTTTTACTTCCTATAGTTAGACCAAGGACTACTAAAAATAGGAAGGGACCCATAAATGTTATTTTTAAAAGATTATATTATTAACAATTTCACCTCTCACCCAAGGTGGCCAAAATGCTCATTGGCCAAGCTGTTATTTTTAGAAGTGTTCTTTTTAGCAGTTCTATTTTAGCACTTTCTAAATTTAGCATTTCTTGTTGCACATTTTTCAACAAAAATGTCTTTTGATGCCTCAAAATGCCCCGAACTGTAAAACTAGTCCTCTATGTTTATTCCTCCACCTTTTCCACTATGAAAGCATCAATATGGATGAAAAATAATAGATTTATCTAACCTAGATCAGGTAGGCTCCCTATATCTCTAAAATCGAGGTCCATGGTTCTAGGAAATAGTTACCTTAAGCGATTTCATTCCTTGAATCTTTGGTTCACATGAGTGAGTTGAATAGGATGTCTTAAGGTCTTATTAGGTTTGGGAAGAAGGTAAGAGGACATGATTACTCTTTTTCCCCAAAGTAAGTTGGAGTAAGAATCCTCATGTGGCTTGACCTACTAGAGTTAGTCTTGAAAATGTACATCCACTATGAAATCAGGCATAAATGATCAAGTGCAACTCATATAATCAATCAATATCAATTCATTCACCACTTTATAGCTAAAAACCATACTCTTATATTGATTTTAGTAAAAAGGTGTGTTTTTTTAAGTATAAGAAGAGGTAAAAAAGAGTCATGAATGGGCCTCATGCTCTACATGTAGGGGGACATCATCACCTCCTAGCTTAAGGTCTTACAGACTCTTATACAAAAAATATTGTCATTGTATCATCCTTGGACTACTTCTATTGCTTCCTGCACCTTCATCTGATGTCCCATACAATTACATATGTTATAGTGGCCCCCTTTATCATAATACCCGATATTTTTTTTAAATTATACCAAGTTTTCATTCTCTTTTTCCCTATCCAAAACTATTGGTCGTGAAGAATGTAAGAGAAGAGGTTGGTTGAATTTTAATCCAAACCAATTATCCTTCCTTTTCCTAACGAATCCCTTGTATGTTGAGGCTCTAAACAAGGAGGTTTGTAAAGTGTTAGGTGAATGGGTGATGCAATATTTTATTACTTAGCAAATAAATGAGAAATTGTGCATTTAATTATCAATATAGAGTTCACATGCAACTTGTGAATTGTCATAAATAATATGTGCTAGTACAATTCCATTAAGTGCCATTGAGGTTGTAGTATCCTAAATTAGTGTTTCAAAGCAAGATATTAATGTTCTTTTACAAGTCACCATGGAGAGCAAACCACACTTGTATTTAAAGGTAGTTCTTGCAAAATTGAAATAACACACTTCTACCTCATGGGATTAGGAAGCTTAACACTATAACCCTTGGCACATGTAAAATAACTAATCTACTTTTTCAGGAAAGGAAATGGAAAACTTTCTACCTGGTAGGTTTAGGAATCTTATTACCCAACACAAGTTGAGAAATCCACATAGGCAATGAATTGGTGACTTGCTCAAGGTTTTTTATGTTCCTAATCCCTACGAAAAAGATGAATGTGAAATGATAGAATTTTGACAAACTGTGATACACATAATCCAATCCAACAAGATATATAAAAATATAACCCTACAAATCTAGGAAAACGGGGTAAGTGAAACACAACATTTCATAAATAGAGTAAATTACTGATCAAATTAATGAGTTGCAACAACATAAACAAACAAAGTTACTTATCAAATTAATGAGTTGCAACAATGTAAAGAAATAAAGTAATTACTAAATTAATAAAAATATAAATAAACTAAAAGCGAATCTATATAATTATAGGTAGTACCTCACTAAGGAGGAGGCCCTACCTCCTTCGGCAAGGCACTATTTATGAAAGTGGTGGAACCCCTAAATTAGTAGCACACCATATGCACACAACAAAACATAATTGAAACATAACCAAAAACATTGTATTAGCATAAGTTTTGAATGCATATTAGAATCTATTTTCCTCTCCCAAATTGAGTAGTGCAGGGTGTCATTATTATATTTTTTCAACAAGAATGAGTGCTCTTTAATTAAATTTACGCCCTATTGCGGAAAAATCCCGGAAGATTTACAATGCAAAAGCAATTATGATCTTCTTAACAATCATAAGTTGCCTATAGCAGCAACCAAATTACATCCAAAACCTTAGGACTAGGAAGTACTCTTATTCCATTATTGGTATATATCCGACAAAATTTAGACAAAAAAAATAAGCATTTAAACCCATTCATCAGGTAACAACTTAATCTAAAGGATTTGTTGGCTTGTTCAGATTAATTTTCAATTTCACTTTTTCCTCGAGGTTGTTTAGCTCTTTCTGCTAAATTTGAAGATTGACCATGACGTTGCGAAGTGCCTACACTTCGTCCTCCAAGCGGGAAATCCTCAGACGTTGACTCTCAACAGTGTCTGAAGTGCTATTCTAAGAGGATTTCTCCTAAACAAGCATCACCTGAAGATCATACATCTTGGCCCTCATGTCTCCAAGTTCCATTCTACATAGTTCACGAATACCAGGGACCCAGGAGGTTTGTAATGGAATAAAGTACATTCCATTAAACTTTATGTCTGACTAATTATGTAAGGAGAGAAGGAGTTGAGGGTGACGAAGGTTCATGAGAAAGATTAGCGAAGAGATAGGAGTTTTCCTTAAATTACAATTGCATTGAGTTCACTAATGTAAAGAGGATGGATAATTACTATGCCTAGATAACATTAGGGGATTGGGAATTTGTCCATCTCACCATTTATGTCAATTTTACCTTCCTCCAGCAAACATGCCTTATTTCCCATTTGGTGTGCATCGACATTGTGGGTCCTTAGAATGTGGAAGGGTTGTGAGGAAGAGAAGGAAGATAATATGTAATTGATTCACTGAAGTAATAAACTTAGCAAATTATCTCTAGGAAGGGAGTCAGTTCTTAATAATCATATTACAAAAAGGGAGTCTCCCAAGATGAATATGTCTTTGATTCCTCTTTTTTAGATAAAAGAAGGCCCAAGTAGAGTCTATAGGCTTTTACTTGATTGTTGGTTTTCCTTCCAAGGCCCTAAGCATACTTATCAATAATTATTCCTTCTATATTAGAGAGAATCCCTCCCCCTCTTGCCACCCCTAGATTTTTTTTAGAAGCTCTGTCAAATTTTAGAATCTGGGACTAAGATTTTAGCTTCTAATCTTCAAAACTATCAAGAGGAATATGAAGAAGCCAAGATGGGTGGGACTGGGGAAACTTTGAGGAAGGATGAGAATGAAGGGGCAAGAGCCAGGGCTTGATCCATTGAATCTCAGAGGGATCCAGAGCAAGATCGAATGAAGGGGGGTTGTATTCAAAGCAAAAGGAGAGGACTTTAAGGGAAACACATATGATAGGGACAAAGAAGGATTAGAAGATAATGCTATTCTGGGATAGCTAGATCTTCCAACATACATATTTTGGGAGGGCTATCTAGGAGCCCTTAAAGAAGGATTGGGCCTAAATAGAGCCCATATAATGTTTATGTTAAGGAGAAAAAATGGATTCAATGTTAGGGGACTAACAGGTTCTGCAAAAAAGAGGACCCATGGAAGTGCTCCAGATTGCACGAGAGTAACGATTGCAAGAACAAATGTGTGATCGTTTCTTCTAATTTTCTTTTGAAGCAGTTGCCAACAAAATATATTTACCTTGGGGATGGAATTAGGTTTCTAGACCTTGCTCCAAATAGATCACTTCACTAGTAATTGGTGTTGGAAAAGGAGAGTTTTATATCCTTCTTTTATAGTGTAGTGAGAGTTCTTATTACCCCATTTATCTTCATCAAAGCAACTGAGGAGTGCACATATAGTTAGCCTACTCTTAAGGGATTTGAGGGTCATTTTTAGGTGAGCAGGAATTCCCTCAAATTGCCAACCAGTCCAATCTCCTTACACATCATAGCAATATATCTTATCCAAATATTTGATGCCATTTCAGAATAGGAGTTCCTTCAATGTGTTACTGCCTAAATCTACCCCAGGCTAAGAAAGGCAGAATCTAGGGTAACATCAAACCATGCTTAACCTGGTAGCTAGCCCTACCAGGTTGGGAGAGGGCTCTCTCCTTGTCAATCTCAGGAAAATATAGCAATTAAGGCTTGAGATGACTGATGTAAAGACTAATTTTAGGCTAGGTATATGCTCAGAGGAGTTTGATTGAATTTTATGTTGGTTTGTTGGCTTAAATGTGAAAGGCAGGTTTGGGTCTAGGGAATCGACTCAGTTTTGCATAAGTTTCTATGGGGCGAGGTAAGAAAATGCCTTAGTACTTTAAATTGAATGAAATGGACAGTCTTAAGACTAGTGAGGAGTTGGAGAGGGCATGACAGTCTCAGGAGTCCTCTTAAAATAGTAGAAAACATAAATAACTAAATAAACCCTAAGTAGAGCACTTCAACTTCAATGATTTCTACCTTTATCCTTGATTTATTTAGTTCAGCTGAAAAGAGAGAGATAATGGCATACATAAACACAAGTAAACTTGAATTAAAAAAGAAGAAACAATACCAAATCAACTTGCCATAAGAATCCCACAAAATTTTGCAAACCTTGGTCGATTCCTTTGCCAAACTACAGAGATGAATGTACAATGTTGCTCAAAGCTTTCACAAGAGTCCAATGTTGACAAATGACTAAAAAAGTACTCGATATAGGTAACAAACAACTCATGCTAGTATTTAGGGGTCAAATTCATGAGTTTGGGAGTTGTTCCAACAAGATCTAAACTAAGAACTGAAAAGTAGGTAGTGGAACAGCTTGCCTCTAAAATCTAGGAAACTGATTCATTTAGTTCAAAACTACCTTTTCATGATGTATCTACCTCCATGAGTGAATTTTCAACATTTTTACATCAAATTCAATCAAGTTACATCAAATTACATCATGAGTTTGACCATGAGAGAGAAAAAAGTCAAGCAAAAATGACAATTTTCCATCATGTGCGCCCCACCACTATCTCTGTGCAGAAAGCCTTTTTGAAGCTGATTTTGGAGGCCTTCCCGTGCACAAAATTTGCTCCAAGTGGGCTTGTTGTAAAGATCTATCTATCTACTTTCCAGAACAAATGGAATTTCCGAATTTGGAGTCCATTTGCCCCTCTAAAAGTGAGTTCTCCCAACACTACTTCTTGTGTGGCCAAAAAGGGGCAGAAAGGGTATTTTTGAGGTACTTTTGACCTTTTTGGAAGCTCAAAACTTGACAAAACTTTATAGTAATTTCTGGGCATTCATAATTTTTCATGAGGAATCCAAAAATTCAAAGCTTTCCTCTAGAGGAGGTCCCTAGCAAAAGCGAGCGCCGGGTGGCGCTACGCACCAAGCAGAAAATCTTGTTTTTTCCTCCAAAAATTTTGCCAAATTTCTTGAAATTTGAGCTGAGTGGCCTACATCAAGTACTATTTTGGGCTAAGGAAGCCTCAGCCAAGATTTTGAGTCTATCTTGGTCTTTCTTCCTCCTCAAAGTTTTCCTCAATTTGGCCTTCAAGGTCCTTATTCTCGCTTTGCAAATCTTCTTTATCGCCAAATAGTGATAGGCCATGTGCCTCAACATCTTTTTCTCTTTGTTGGCCTTCTCCAGCAGCTTCTCCAAGTGCATATTTGTCCTTTCTAGCCAATATTCACGATCAGCTTCAATCTCTTGCTCTAGTGGTGTCAATTTGATTTTCCTCCTCTTGGCTGCTTGCGGTTTTTCCTTATATTTTGCAGCTCCATGATCGTTTGCTGATCCTCCAGCTGCTTATTCCCTTGCTCAAGGTAGTTTATAATCCACTTAGCTCTTTCCAAGTTAAGAGCTAAGGAATGAATGTCAGCTTCTTGTTCATGGATGATCTCTTTCAGTCTTCAGCTTTGGGGGGCCAAATCAGTGTCCTCATCCTGAATGAGAATGAAATCTCTCTCTTGACCTTCCGAAGGCCCCTCATCATGCACTGGTTGTTTACCTTTGCCCTGTACCTACTTTGATGTTGAAGGAAACGAGACCCCTTCCACCCCGGGTGGAGATAGTACTCGTTTTGCCACTGCAAATAGCCTCCTTGTCCCCTTTTGATAAGTGATGAATATTGGCACACTGGTGTTTTGAGTCTCATGCACTTCTTACTAATGTGAAGGCCCTCCTGCCTCATGAAAAATTGATGAGATCACTTGAGGACTTGTGAAAACCTCATGTGAAATAAAATCATCCCGTGAAACATTCAGCAAGCTCATGGTGGTATTTGACTCTTTCCACCATCTCACAAAACTGGTAGCAAGATTGATGATTGAAACATGCTATAGCAAGAGGACAAGCCAATAGCTCTGTAACTGTAGTATGCTCCTCCCGAATGTGTTTGCCTCCCTTGTGAGGTTTTCTAGGTGCATGAAGTTCTTGAGAGGAATCACTCATTGTTTCCTCATCTCTGTGATAAGGTGAATCTGTCTCCATATTTGCCACTGTTTGCTTTGAAGCGATGAGTATGAAGAGATTTTATATCAACAATAGGTGTTTGTTGTTTAATGAAAGGGATTGATGATTGGGACAGTGAGTGAGGGATTATATGTTGACTGTAGGGTTTTTGGGAGTGGCAGGGTTTTGGGAATGCAAATTAGGGTTTTATGGATAGTAGGAATTAGGTATTAGGGTTTTAGTTTTGGGAATAGGGGAATAGGATGAATGTGTATGAGAGAGGGGAGGGAAAATGAAATGAGAGAAATGTAGTGAAGGGATGTGAAAATGATGCAAGGGAGCAAATAGCAACAAAGACAATTTTGAAACCCTAGACAGTTTTTTGAATGTGACTGTGGAGCAAACTAGGGTTTGTATTTCACCTATTGAAACACCATTAAAGAGGATGAAAATCTCTTGCAAAGGCACTTTGGGATGCTTAACTTACTTGTTGAATGAAGCTTGCAAGATTTTGGAGGTTGATGAGGTCGTTTGGATGAGATACGGACTTAAAAGGCAGGTGTGTCGCGCCCACTAATAGATGTGCCACGCTTCTTTGGTGCACCGCACCTGTTTAAATTTCAATGTATTTCTGAGCTTCTATGCGCCGCGCCAGCCAGGTGCGCCATGCCTCAACCCAGGTGCGTCGCGCTAGGAGCTTTTCACAGTTATGCTGCAGTTTTTTCCTCTTTGCCTCAAAAACGCGACTTCGCCTTTGTTCTCTCACTCTTTGGCACAAATAATGTCTTGAACTTAAGAAACACTTTATATACCCTTGGACTTTAATTTTTATTTACAAAAACGCATTTTTTTAAAGTTTGCTTTTCACTTGTTCTTTAAAACTCTGTTTTGGCAGTTTGACTTGCTTTTTGCCTTTGATGGACTAAATGCTTTGAATTTTTTATTCTTTTGCAGGAGCTGGAGTGCAAGATCTTAGCAAGGTGACTAGGGTTGCTGCTCGGACTTATTACATATAGCAAAAATGAAATTACATGAAATTCTTATACATAAAACAATAAAACTATGTTTTTTCCTCGAAACATGGTTTTGAGGAAAAATCAATTACTGAGCATGTGATTATTGAAATTTTTGATCCTGAACTTTTATTTGACCTTCTCATTTGCCTGCTGACCATTATTGAGCTTTTAAAAGACTTTAATGACAAAACCCTAGACCTAATGAGACTTAAAACCCTAAAAATGAATTTTGCAGATGTAAAGACAGAAAATGACTGTAAATGACTTGAATTTGTGAAATTAGGCCAACAGGTAAAAACCACGAGGGAAAAATGATAATATGCCACTGCCATCAGATGATCCATGATCCTAATGGAATGCAACTTATTGGATGAGACACTTAAAATTCAATGCAGAAAGAGAGTTTGATCACTGATGGAGGGATGAAGATACCGGCACTAACATTGGTTCCAATGGGGATGGTAGCTCCTTAGAGGTGCCAAGAACTACAGATCTCTGGAAAGCAGACAGTGCCTTCTTCCATTGGGCTATGGAGTCAATAACTTCAACAAACTGAAACTAATATCTTGACTCAAAACCGACTTAATTTCAGGATTGAAATCTGACTCAAGACTGACTCAATTTCAAGACTGAAATCGGACTGAAAACTGACTGAAAACTGACTCAAACAATCCACACCAAAACTGAAATTAGACCTTCAGTTTTATAGCCTTCACATCGGGCCCCAAACTGAATGAATGATGACAATACACACTTGCAATGAAGGAAATAAAATGGTATGTACAGTCATACATATGAAAGCAGAAAACATTTCAAAGATAGTATCGTTTGAGCAGCCGACCATTGACCGGCCCACCTAGACAATCTTCTCCATTCATTTCTTTCAGTAGGAAAGCATTTTGACCCCGATATGCAGCAATTTTGAATGGACCCTTCCACAGATTCTCGAACTTGCCATGCTTGCCTTTCTCTTTGTTTCTAGCATCCCACTTAAGCATTATGTCTTCAATCTGAAACTTATCTGAATTTTCCTTCCGGTCATAGATTTTCTTGATTCTCTCTTGCAGCCTAAAGGTATTCTGGAAAACCTCCTCTCTCATCCATTGTAAATGGATCATTTGATTTATCCTACACTGAAAATGATCCTCTTCAGTGCCATCTTCCTGCAGAAGTTTTACCACCGGGACTGCGAGAGATGTTGGGAACACCGTGTCAACAGCATCTACTAGTTCAAACGGAGACATGCCAATTGATTTTTTCTGACTTACTATATCTGCCCAAAGTGCATTAACAAGCTTTTTGTGCCAGCTCTTTTTGTTTATTTCTAACAGCTTT